>BGPR01011917.1:0-28847 GCA_013235015.1 Araneus ventricosus
ATCATTCTATAATGATACTGAAACAGACAAAAGAAAAACCGAAACTTCAAAATGTTTATTTAGAAAAAACCCTGTGTAAAGGTTAGAGATTTGCGATATTTGGCTACGTATTTCTTGAATTCTGGAGACAGAACAAATTTCATTTCTTCCTTTAAATGTACTGATGTTCTTTTGCGCAAACTTGATTTTTTATTACTTTTAAATCATTAACAGTTTTATTCTGAAAGTTTACGATGAGGATATAAATGTCATCATAAAGTGGATACTTATCTCAAACTACTTCTAGAAATAACCCAGAAATCGGCTGAATGAGAAAAAATCCGAAATAAGTGTTCCATCAACCTCTCACAAGGGTTGCCATCACATCCTATTGATCATAGAGGATATCTGGAAATTTTCTTTTCTTTCTCTTTTTTTGCTGACAGCAAGCTGTCGTCTATTTCCGATGATCTCTTGTTTGGATTTCCGAATATTTCGATATTTCATGTACCGTGTAATCAGAGTAAGAGCATCCAAGTGATGGCGCTGTTGTGTAGACGTTCCCAATTTAATCCTTTATCTTTTATCTCTGTCTCTAGTGGTTTTGAGGTTTCTTTTACGTACATTGATATTGTCTGAAGAAGCATTTTGGTTCTTTACTAGTCACCTAACTATTACAGCAAGAAACCAGCGGGACTAGTCTCCCCTAAACTTTCTCGCATACTTCTGAAAAAAGTGTATTTTTCCACCCCCCGCGTGGATTAAAAATTCGAAGCTACTGTAAACCAGAAATGCTATCCTTCAGCGTGCGCCAAGGTCACGAGCATCACTAAGTTCTCGGCACGACTCAAAATGACTTTGAGTCATAATAAGAAAATTTTATATGCAATTTGAACGCCTTTTTTAAACCGATTGAAGCAAAAATTGGACACAGATTTACAATTAAGGTTAGAAGGCCACATACTATTTATTAAGGAGCTATCGTGTTCACAAGCGTTCGATTATACAGATCGACAGACAGTCAACCCTTCAACAGATTTGGTCCAAAATTTGATACGAAGCTACATTCCTGATGGTAAAATTGTGTAAAAACGTTTATCCATTTAGCTATTTAAGTTTTTGGGTTATTGTCTTCACATGTACACGGACAGACAGAGAGAATTCCTGTGGGAGGATTTTGTGCAAAATTTGATAGAAACCTACAAAGTATGTGTATAGATCACATACCAAATTTCATGTGTCTAGCTATAACTGTTTTTGAGTTATGGTGTTCACCGACAGACAGACATAATTCTAAAATTGTGTTTTTCGGACTCTGGGAGGTCGAAAACGTGGAGATTCATCAAAATCTCGCTTTCGAATTTTTTGACGATTACAATACTTTCCCTTCGTATACGAGAACGTAAAAAGTCGATGATCAGATATGCTTTACAGAAAAACTAGCGGGAGTGGCCTCCCCTAAACTTTCTCGTATACTTCTCAAAAATTTGTCATTTCCCCTCCCCCTGCCTGGATAAAAAATTCCAACTTACTGTAACCCAGAATGCAATGATTATCAGAAGATTTTTCATTGTGGATTATAGTGATTGTAAAATATTTATGTGAAGAATCATATTCAAAGAGATACATATGTATTAAAACTTAGCAATACGCCAGTACGCAAGTAAAACAATTGAATATGCAATTTGAACGCCTTTTTTAACCGATTGAAACGAAATTTGGGCACAGATCTATAATTAATGTTAGCAACTGTCATTCCAATTTTTATTTGTCTAAGCCAAAGGGTTTAGGAGATATAATTTTTACAAGCATGCGATTATACAGTCCGACAGACCATCAACCCTTCGACGGATTGAGTCCAAACTTTGATACGGACCTACATTCCTTATGATACAACTATGTACCAAATTTTATCCATTTATCTATTCAAGTTTTTGAGTTATAGTGTTCATATGACCGCGGACAGACACACTTCCAATAGACGGATTTTGTCCAAAATTTGATACAAACCTACAAATGATGTGTAAAGATCACATACCAAATTTCGTCCCCGTAGCTCTAATAGTTTTCGAGTTATCGTGTTCACAGACAGACAGACATAATTCCAAAATTGTGTTTTTCTTACTCGGGGAGGTCAAAAAAATAATAAAACGAAATTCGTCAAAATCACGAGTTCGATTTTTTTTGACGATTACAGTACTTCCTCTTTGTATACTTGGTATACGAGAAAGTAAAAAGTCGATGATCAGGTACGCTTTTCAGAAAAATAAGCGCAATATAGGAAAAGAATTGCATGCTTCTAACTGGTATTAAGATCAGTCTTAGGAGTCTAAAGTCAAACTACGACCTGTTAGCCAGACGGTCTGCTGACCAAATGCAACTCACTTAAAGGTTAAGATTTTAAATAACCTCTAAATATTTTAAAATAAGGGAATAACAATGTAAAATAATAGTATATTCAATACATCCTGTTTCTAACCTGATTTGAACCGCGGCAAGGTGTCAGCTTCGGGAACAGAGGATTCCATGCTCGAAACCCGATTCTACTTCGTGTGTTGGACCTGTTGCACGTTAAATCCCCCGCCGGCCCGCCCCGACTTCCTTCCGTTGGTGTGGTAAGGAAGTTTGGAGAGGGGGTACCAGCTCAGATGTCGTCCTCGTCATCTGATGAGTTCAAAATTACGAGGATACGAGGGTTAATCCTGAAATGGATCTCGTGTTACTTCTAAACGGATCTGATTATGAGGATCTTTTAGAAATGCAGGCACAATTTGATTCATCGCATTAGTATTGAAGAATTTTTTAAATACTATATTTGAGACCTTACCGAGTTTTGCAATAAATTATTATTGGACCGCTAATTTTTTTTACCTTCTTCTAAAAAATATTGCGGAACCCTGTTCTAAAGCATTGCATAAGTAGGTATCGTTTAGGGTCTATCGTATCAACCTCCAACTTCAGACTTCTTTTATTGCTGTCCCCTCCAGAATTAATCTAGCTTCAAAATGATATAGTATCCTATAGTATAGTATCTCCGTATAGTATCCTATGCAGACATAAAGAAGTAAATCTGTAAGTTCTTTTAAATAATTAATTTGGTTTTTTTTCTGGAGCTTTTAATACTAAATTTGATGAGAAAGTCATAAGCTTCCCATAACGGTTTATTGTTAGTTGTCAAGTCCGATAACTCTTGCCTCAGTGACATGTAGTGAAAGATGCACAAATTACACAAAAGTCACCTTCCAGCTAAGATGTGGGGGCCACGGTAGCCTAGTGGACCGAAAAGTTTCAGGTTCGAAACCAGATTCCATTAGAGATCCGCCGTGTATGTGGACCTGGCACACGTTAAATCTGACGTCCTCCCGCTGGTGTGGTGCGGAAGTTTGGAGAAGGAATGCCAGCTCAGGAACCGTCATCTGACCGCGGTTGAAAATTACGAGGTCCGTTCCGAAATAACCCTCGTGTTGGTTCGAAAAGGGACGCTAATGTAACTAAACTAAACAAATCAGCTAAAATGTCTATATGCTTGGAAGAATACACTCTGTCTCTCTATGTCCTGCTTGATTACGAGAGGATACTTCACATAGTAGCAAAAAAGAAGAATCCACTCTGGAAGGTTGGAAGAATACACTCTGTATCTCTGTGTCCTGCTTGATTACGAGAGGGTACTTCACATAGTAGAAAATAGGAAGAATACACTCTGGAAGGTTGGAAGAATACACTCTGTCTCTCTGTGTCCTGTTTAATTACAAAAGGATACTTCACATTAGAAAATAGGAAGAATACACTCTGGAAGGTTGGAAGAATACACTCTGTCTCTCTGTGTCCTGTTTGATTACGAGAGGATACTTCACATAGTAGAAAAAAGGAAGAATACACTCTTGAAGGTTGGAAGAATACAATCTGTCTCTCTTGTCCTGCTTGATTACGAGAGGGTACTTAACATAGTAGCAAAAAGGAAGATTACACTCTGTCTCTATATGTCCTGCTTGATTACGAGAGGATATTTCACATAGTATCAAAAATTGTGCGTAATCTGTTTCAAATAAAAGTAATTTGACGCAAAAATACAGAGACTTTCGTAGGTCTCAACAGAAATATTTCTTTATTGATGTTAAACTAACTTTATTTTGTTTTTTCTGGTATGCATTAATTAATGTGTTGTTCATGTTCAGCGAATAGCGTCAGATCAAGAATAGTTAAACGAGGGGACTTTCGAACCAACACCACTTCCAATTACGAGAATTTGATCACATTTATTCCGAATTTAGGAGAAGAAAAGCTAAATTCAAAATTAATAATTTCGAGATACTGAATATTTACGAAAGAGCGTTCACCGCTCTCACTGGCTGAGGGCCAGAGGAGAAATATTTTATCCAGCCGTTACTTGGCTTTGTATTTTTAAAGCGCCTTGCTTAACTTCTGGCACGTTTATTTATCGATCTTGGAAAATTCTTCTTAAAGGGGAAAGTGCTTCAGTGGTTTCTGGTAACCAATGAAGCATTCTGTCATTATTTTTCTCACCTTCCTTCCGGAATTTTTCTTCTTCATTTTTTTAATCTTTTTTAAAGCAGTAAAGAAAAATGACCTACTTTTTATCTCGAAACTTTCTTCTATACGAATAAAAATAAATAATAATAACAACCCAGACGAAGAAATAAATAACAAGGCAAGTTCGAGTTGAATTACGACACCCATGAGCGTCGTAATTTTCTGGTTTTCCGTGACGCGACCAAAAGTTAGTTTTAATGCAATCGTTTCTTTTCTTGAAACACAATTTTTTTGTAATAAATTTGTCGTTAGGTAGGGATATACAGAGCCGCGCAATTGAGTGCATGTACAGAAGAAAGCATCATATTTCCCTACCGTTTGATTCTGATTGTGACACACAATTTGTTTGGAAATACAATTTTTCAACAACGTTTTACTGTTTCTTCATAATGCCTTTGACGAAATTTTCTTATGAAATTTCTTGTTATGAAATTTTCTTGAGCAACGCAATTAATTTCCTTGTTGACATTCTATAATTTATCACCTTACTTTATAATTTCTTTAAAACCTTCGTCTTTGAATGGAAGTCATACATTTTAGATTGCGAATTAAATAGAGTATTTTATTATGGAGTTACTCGTTAGAGTTTGCTGTTATGAATTTAGCAGTGCACTGAAGATTTAGTTGGGGAGTTATTACGACAGAGTCCTTCTTACCTTTCGGATATTTTTTTCACAGTCTGTTTTGACATTTTTTATGTATTTAAACG
The DNA here is from genome assembly GCA_013235015.1 of Araneus ventricosus. Classification (NCBI taxonomy): domain Eukaryota; kingdom Metazoa; phylum Arthropoda; class Arachnida; order Araneae; family Araneidae; genus Araneus; species Araneus ventricosus. The sequence continues at coordinate 5,240 of BGPR01011917.1, forward strand.
TTCAATGAAATTTTTCTATTCGCAAAACGCAATACTGTTTTAGGCAGCGCGCAAAACACAGGAAAAATAATTTATTTATTCAAAGAAAGCACACTACAGAGATGACTCCATTTACAGAATGCATGATCAAAAACAAACAAAAAACACAAGCCATAAAGTGAATTAAAATACAAAAAAAATAATAACTGCAGAGAATACAACAGTTTAAAGCTCAAAACCACATTAATTATAAAAATGTAAACACATAAATGCTTTAAAATGAAAACACGCAATTACAAAAGCGCTAAAAACACAATGAGGCTCCAAAAGTCCATGTTGCAGACTGTCACATTAAAATTATATAAAAAAAATAACACAATTTTTTTAAATAATGAAAAAATAATTCTTTAAGCTTTAGGTGTTTAATAAAAATATTGCCATTTACTTAATATCATTAACTTAAAATATTACCATTTAATTATTCTGCATATGCAATGATAAAAAGGTATTTTATAATGGAAATTTTTGTTCTACTTTAAATAATTCTATCATGCTTATTTCGAAGCATAAAATATGGCATCATGTGACATGACATCCAGTATATGTTTCATGTAACACATGTCTATCGAACTATTTGAATATAGAATTTAAATTCAAATTACTCTTTATAAGGCAAATTCTATGTTTGTTTTGTATTAATTGAACATAACATAACACCACAGCATACCCCCGAACTCGGAGCCTGAATGGCTCCCTGTTGGTTGGATGAGTACGTGTGAAACTTTATTGAAAAGCAAAAGAAAAAAAAATCATGAGATATGAAAAAACACATAAAAGAGAACATAATTATACATGAACTAAGAAGAATATAATGAAAAGTACAAAGAGTTTTACAATCCGAGTATAATATAAAATATATACAAGAGGAGTTATCATACGAGTGCAGTGGTATGAAACCTTAGAATATTATATACATTGTGACGGAATGCTCATAACAATTAACTTACTGATTCTTGATATTTGTGCCATTAGATGCTATTTAGAACTGAGCTGATTAGACTGTGGATCGTGACGAAAAATGTTGTGGTTGCGAAATGTCTGACATGGTTTTTTTCGATGTCTTTAATACTTAATAGATAAGAAAATTGTTTGGGAAAAGATAATTCCTGGTATTTGTTAAATTACTGGTTGTAACGGAATTTCCTTTTAGTTATCTATTTATTGTGGTTTTATTTTCCTTTTTATTTTTCCACTTTGGGGTCGCGAAAATTTTCCTCTTATGAAAAGGGGTCGCAACCCAAAAAGTTTAAGGTGCCTCGATTTAGAATGTTTGATTTTCTTACTGTATACATTTAAAATTATGGAAGAAAATAATTTAACCTTTCGATGCTAAGATTTATGTCCGGTCAAAAGATTTAATTTTACTTCAGAAGCTATAAATAAAGAACCAGAGGTAGCGGTCTCCCCTAAATTTTCTCAGTATATTTCCCCAAAAGGTGTAATTTCCCCTCCCCCCGAGTGGGTAAAAAATTCGAACCTACTGTAATCCAGAATGCAATGACTATCCACGAGTTTCCTTCAGCGCACGCCAAGGTCATGTGTATCGCCAAGACGCAAATTAGCATTGCTTCATAGTAAGAAAATTGAATATGCAATTTGAACGCCTTTTTTAAACCGATTGAAACAAAAATTGGACACAGATTTACAATTAAGGTTAGAAGGCCATATACCATTTATTAAAGAGTTATCGTGTTCACAAGAGTTCGATCATACAGACCGACAGACAGTCAACCCTTCAACAGATTTGGTCCAAAATTTGATACGAATCTACATTCTTGTTGATAAAACTGTATCAAATTTTATCCATCTAGCTATTTAAGTTTTTGAGTTATCGTGTTCACATGAACACGGACAAACGGCCAGAGAGACTTTCCGCAAACGGATTTCCTCCAAAAGTTGATAGAAACCTATAAATTATGTGTAAAGTTCACATACCAAATTTCATCCCTGTAGCTCTAATACTTTCCGAGTTATCGTGTTCAAAGACAGACAGGCATAAGTCCAAAACTTTGTTTTTCGGACTCAGGGAGGTCTAAAACGTGGAGTTTCATCAAAATCTCGACTTCAAATTTTTTGACGATTACAATACTTTCTATTTGTATACTTCGTATACGAGAAAGCAAAAATCTGATGAGAGTCGAAAATTCCAACATTCGTATCGCATTATTTTCGTGATGTTGAAACGTTGTTACGAAGTACCATAATTAAAATTCATGAAATAAAATAGAAAAAATAAAATAAATTCGAAAACAACTGAACGTTAGAATTGTTCTCACGATCCCTTATCCATGCTTTGAAAGAAAAGAACGCCTGCCTTTCTCTTAACAAGACTTCCAGTCCAGATTTCTCATCAAAATTCAGCGAGAACTAAATAAATCTTTATGAAAAGGGAAACTATTTCAGAAATTAAGTTAGAGAACAATCAAAATATTCATGCAGATGAAAATGAAAGCACTTAAATTGTCTCACGTTCAAGTCTAGACAGTGTGAAGTTATATTTAACCTTTTTAAATCACGACAGGCGAGCAAGAAAATTTGAAAGCGCTTAAGAGGAACGTGAGATGTTTTTGAATGGAAGAATGTACGTTTGCCTATCTTGCAGGTGAAGTGGGTGACACTGTGGTAATTTATGCGACTTTTGTCTGGTGTGTTCCATGGGGAGATGGATTTTGGGTTTCATCGATAAACTTGAAAGTGTTTCTATTTGAAGGTTAATATTTTTTAGTACTTACGCTTTTGAATTAGCATGGAGCAATTTGCATATGAAGCTTTTTAACTTACATGTGAAGAAAGTTAAAATGTTTAATTTAATATTGTTCCGATATTTTTAGACTTCTTTTAAATGCTAATTTAGTTTTCTATTTTTTTTGGGGGGGGGGGGGGCGCAGCATGCCTAAAAATAGCACTTTCGCTTTATCACTAAAATATCCATATATGCAAAAATTATGCGGAAAATTATAAGATTTGCATTTTATTGAGTCCGTCTGTGTATTTTTATACTGAGACGGATTTTGTTTTCTTTTTTTTTTCGGAGAATAAATGCTAAAAGCTAACGATAAGTTTTCATTTCATTATTGTTGTTATAGGGCATTAATATTTTCATTGCTAAAATAACTATGTTAATTTTTGCATTATACAACTTAATTGACTGCAGAATTAAGGGAACTAATGCATATTAATGTATTATAGGCAGAATTCTTTGAAAGTAATCAATATTTATGTAAATATTGGGACTTAAGAAAAAAATATATGTTTATTGACTCTGCATAACTTTAGACTGAGCACGGAGTCAGTTCATATTCACGTGAAAAACGTGCCGTGATGATTTAGTATTAGAATCCATTGCACATCTTGCAGGAGAAATGAAAAGTATCTGGCGTCGCAGTACAGCTTAAGTTAACATGCAGTTGGATGTTAAAGGCTTGAGTATGCACCTTTACCTTGTTTCCCACCGGGAGGACGTCATCGCGAGTACGCGGATGAGAAGCCACCTGATGAGTAAGCAGATTCTTGTGGGGGGGGAGGTGCGGTTGAGTTATCTCCACTCCGATGACGAGACGCACCTCTTGCAAAGGGGGTTGGGCCGTGGCCGCGGTTATGCCCTTAGGATTCCACCCTTTGTTCTCATGTTGATGTCGTGACGGCTGTCATTCAGATAACTCTGAATGCCAAGGTAAGGCCAGGGTTGAACACTTGTGGCTACCTTTGCCATGTGACTGTTACGTCACGTGAATTGCCTGTATTGAAAATATAGGATGTATACAAATTATTGTCGATGCTTGCTTACATCATAACTTTTGAATAAAGAACATAACAATAAATATTATTGCAAGTTCATAAAATACAACTCAATAAGTTTTTTTAATAATAGAAACAAAGTTAAGTAATTTCCACATGGCGGCCTTTGGCGGCATGTAACCCATCGACATTTGGTTGGAAATTGAAATCAGTCTCGACGTGTTATGTGCCACGAAAGGCTGCCACAGCTTTGTACTAAAGCAGTTTTGATATGTGCAATCTCATAGAAGTTTTTAGAGCTTGAAAACAATCAACTAGAAAAAGTAGAATAAATTTTTAAAATAATAAATTTAACTTAAACTTTAAACAGAAACAACAAAATAACTAAATTTAAACAATAAAATTTATACAATTAAGTCGCGCGCAATTGCAGCTGCGAACAAAGAACAATGGAAATCAATATCACTCAAAGAAAGCCAAAACACTAAGATAAACTCAGAGGGAATCGAATTTAACAAACAAGGAATCCATTCTCATACATTTTATCAAGGGCTAAGGACTTTATTCAAAATGGATTCGAAATATTTGGGAAATTGCATTACGCCAAATACAGCTTCTCTTAGCCCGAAGTTTACCAATAAAAGGCAAAGGATATCTGCACATCAAAAAGCATTATTTTAAAAGAAAAAGAAAAACCAAAAACAAACATAAAAATGCTAATAAGATTGATTTAAAAATATTAGCCATCTGGCTGTTAATAATAGCAGCGATCATAAAAATAAACTTACCCCATGCCCAGAATAGAGAAAAAAATGTCACCACGCTATCACAATCCCACGTTAAATTTCTGTTAAGATAAATAATCAACAAATTTTTTAAAGAAACACTAGACCCATGGTGCCATCTATATTCGAAAAGACAAAACAGAAGGAGGGAAAGAGGAATTTTAGGCAGTGGAATTATTCAGACATATTAATAAAAAAAAAGCCCTTAGTTTCCATCTATGTCTCAAAGATTTTTTTTCTCATAGAAGTTTTGATGTTCTTATTCCATCCAAGATATTTAAGTACTTAACTTGCCTTGTATAAAGACGGTATAAATTTCACTAACGTAATCCTAGACACATCGAGACTGGTGTCGATGGTTGCATGCCTTGAAAGGCTGCCATGTGGAAATTACTTAACTTTGTCTGTGTTATTAAAAAAACTTTTTAAGTTGTACTTTATGAATATGTAATAACATTTGTCTTCATGTTCTTTATTCAAAAGTTATGAGATAAGGAAACACTAACAATAATTTGTGGACGTCTTGTATTCCTTCTTCTGTTGGATGGAAATTAAACGTGAATTTGAGGATTCAATATAGACGAGGTTTCAAAAATCACGGTGTTGAATTCCGTGTTTGTCTCCAATAGTTCACGGGTAACTATAGAACGAGACGGTCATTTTAAAAATAGAAATCTGCTGGTTCGTATAAACGTGAAAGAGAAAAAGACGAATTGCGTTTGCATGATAATTATCTTTATCTGCTGGAATCAAATAAATTTTATTTAAAAGGTTGAAACGAAATTGCAAGAAAAAGAGTTGTTGTATAAGGGAGATTAGTAGCTAAAACTAGTTTGCACCACGAAACAAATTTAAAAGTACGAATCTGTGTTACTGGGCTAGTTAAAAGGATGTTTAGCAATCCGCCATTAATTTTTAAAAAACATACTCTTTTGTTTCTTAATCCGTGTTGTTACCTACAGCAGTTTCTTTATTTTATTCGCGTCTGAAATATCGATTTATCACAAATTAAAACTTTTTTAGTTCTATTTTCGATAATTTATTGCCTCCGTGTTTTTTTTTTATCCCACTTATGTTTCGAATCGATAATTTTTAACGCAATGCTCGAACTTTTCTTTATATTTATTCAGATTCGGTACCAAATTTTTCCATTGAAAAATAATATTTTTCTAATAATTTAGGGCATGCAATTCCCATTCGTTCTTAAACGATATAACAATGTATCGAAGCTGATTTCTAAAGTTGTAGCTATTACGATATGTTTATATTTGCAGGCTAGAAATTTAGATAATGTAACAAATGTCGAGCACTTCTACCCGAAAATGCTAAATGAATTAGATGTAAAAAAAATGGCTGGATGCGTTTCGTCCCAACCGGTACAGTTGCCGTAATGGCATCAGGCACGGGGACATGGGGCGGCGTTCTGTCTCGTCTTCGTCTGGTTTGATTGCATCAGTCGTTGTATACTATGCGTAGCGATTTTTACAACACACAATTTGCAGAAAAAAATGGCCGCCCGAAAACATAATCATGTAAGTAACAGCGGAAATGAAAATTCTGTTAAGAAGACGAAAGAAAGTAATTTTGTTTTTCGTTACGTTAACAGTGGTAAAAACACGCAACTAAATGAATAAATGAAATAATATTGGTTTGAATTTCATTGCAACCATAAAAAGCATTGTTACAAAGTGTGTTTAAAAAGTTTTGGAAAAAATTATTAAAATTAAAGAAAATATTGCTCTGAAATGAAATTCATTGAAATTTTATTTTAAATTGGTGAATATTTATTTTAAAAAGATGTAGTAATGATTTTTGTGCAAACCTAAGAAAATTTATTCAATCTGTTGCGAAAATTGCTTTAAAATCTTCGTTTGTTGCAAGTGATACCGGCCTTGCTTCATAGTGGTGATAATTGGAAGAAGTTCATTCTATTTTGAGGCACATTTAACTACGAATCTCTACTAATAATAAAGTATAATGCGTGTGTGTCTGTCTTTGTGTGTGTTGGCGCTCTACAGGACAGACCGCTAGACTTAGAGCTACGGAATTTGGCACGAACATTCTTTGGAGGGTGGGAATGTGCACCTCTGAGCCGTTTTTTAAAATTTTAATTAGAATTTTAATTAATTAAAAAATAAACGAAACTTTGGTGTTTTCCTTAATAAATTTTGAAAGTATTACAGCACAAAAATCATTTTTACACCATCTGAAAGCGCACAAACAATTATCTTTTCAATGATATCAATAAAGTTGTCGTACGTGTTTTTTCTCTTATTTTAATAACCTTTTAGAAATATTTTTTGCATAATTTATATCAATACTTTTCATTCTTGCAACGCATTTCAAGCCGTTTTCATTGTTTAAACAAATATTTAATTGCGTGTTTCTCTTCCATTGTTTAAAGCTTAGAAAATATCATTTGAATTTTACTCTCTTCTTTTACCTGATCAATTTTTCTGTGAAATCTGTAAATGAAGTCCTCAAGATGTTAAGTATATAATGAAATAATCCAGCAAACTGAAAGATTATCTTTGTTATGTTTAAATTCTTTTTATCAGCGTGTTTTAAGCCAATTTGCATGCTGCTGGACATAAAATGTGCCGCGCCAATTTAATATTGAAATAAAATGCGTAGTTTGCGTTAATGTAGAAAATGAACAGAGCAAGTGCAAGGCTACGAAAAGGACGCAGGTTAAATGTCTATAGCAATTTGAATTTTAATCTACTTTGTTGAAGGAATGGTGAATATAAAATTATGCATAAGATATTCAGTCGAAATTTTATTTCCGGCGATCAAACTGATCGCCGAAGGCGGCTATTAAATAATATACATCAGTTGTATCCCTTGCATTTCAAACAGTACAGTGCCTTTCTTGTGACAATCGCTACATTCTAGAATTAGTCATTATGGTTCTTGAGATTTTACAGGCACTAAAATTTGTTCAATTTTTCATAAATGCAGTGGACCATAAATGAAGCATTTCCTCTGTCTGAAAATATGGTATACTTTTCTAAATAATTTCTTGTTCAAATTTATAGTACATATTTACAACTAATTACGATATTAGTTAAGTAGAATAAGTTTATTGATGTATAGATAACATATTTTAAAATATAATGTAATTTCATTTGAAGCGACATCTGACCTTGTCTAGGGCTTCTTGAGAGCAAACTAAATTCGTGGGTGTCTCTCCCTCATGAGAAAGCTTTGCCTTATCAATAGGATAAATTTAACTGGAATTTCAGTTATAGTTTGACCACGGATTCCGAGACTACCACTTTTGGACGATTTTACACCGGAAAGGGGTGTCAAGCAGTGAGTCATATGAGCGCATTTCCGGAGTTCTTTGTTAGATCACGCTCAGTAAAATGTAAACATCACCCTTCCATTCTTCACTTTCCCCCTATTTTGATGAAAATAACTCCGCCCGGCGCATGCGCAAAAGCGCGGAAGGTTTCCGAATCCGTTGCTGTACAACATCTTCTTCGATTTGCTGCTTTTTTTCTTGACAATACAACACTGCTTTAAGCAAAATCGCGCATTTCGTAAATGTAGTGAGTGTTGTGTTATTTTGTACGAAATAAAATATTTCGTATTGAAAATTTTTGACTTTTCGAATTCAAATGTTCATTTATTACCACGCGTTGTTTATCGGTTACTGTCAGATACAAACAAGCTTACTTCATTACTAAAATGTTTATTTTAACCATTCATCTTTAATGTTTTTTAAAACGTTTCTCACATTTTCGGACAGAGGGAGCAGTTTTATCGAATTAAAACTATTAAACTATACTGTACATTTTGGCAAAATCAAATTCTAGATATATTACCATATTTTCAGATATTTAAAGAATAATATTTTAAACATTGATATAAATAAAATTTGATTCCTACTTTTTTATTTTATTATCTATTACAAACCTTCTCCATTTCAAAACTTTTCTTCCTCGTGCAATCTCTATGACCTCTGTTTTGCTATATACATAAAAAAAGACAACTTATTGTCATTTTGAACAGTGTTATATTTTTTTACTATGTTTTTTTAGAGAAGTAGGTGTGGTTATGTTTAGCATGAAGGCTAAATAGGAAAAAAACACGTTTTTTTAGTCGTGTTCTATTGACAGAAAATGTGACTGCGGAAGACAGCGTCACATTTCGAACAGGAACTGTGTTGTCTCTTTTGTAGCGTTTTGTGAGTTGTTAACACAACATTGCGTAAAATGTCTACTGTCTTAGTTTTGTAGTTAGATATAGGTTTCATTCTTATATTAAAAATTAACCATTCTTTCCTTGAGTAATGAAGGCTTTCGTTTTTGCTCGTGTAATAAAAAGTCCGGAAGAACGAGCCTTTGTTCTATAAACAAATAAGTAGTATGAAGTGTTAAATAAAGCTGTTTTGTCTCAGATGTGGGCATTTCATCGGTTTAATTTCATTTAAAATTCTTCCTTTGTGGTATTGTTGCAGAGATGTTTACTGTATCAAAGGAGAAGTATATTTTAGATATCAGATTTTATAAAATACTCAAAAATTTCTTTTATATGAATATCATTAATAAAAAGTAGGATTAATTTAACTTTTTGGAATAAGTTATGAAAATAAAAAAAATCATTGCCTATTTTTAGGAAACAACGTGTATCAAACATCAGAGATATACAAACCTACAGATGAAAATTTCAGCAAAAAATCCTTGCTAAATTCTATTAAATTGAAAATGCATTTTCTATAATTTAACGATTGATGGCTATTTAAATAAATTTGCCAAAGCTTTGCAATGATTTCGCTAACTTTAAAAAACTCTTTCAGATACGAAAATTGTCGTGTTACAAGTTTTACATGAGATTCTGTCTTACAACGTTTACTACATTAACAAATGAAAGAATACAAATTGGTACAAAAAATGCTAGATGTGAGCTTTTATAGTTCTAACACTAACTTTTATAGTTCTTTCATCTGATAAGCGTATTCCATTGCAAAGATACAAAGTATCGATCAGAACTCCGAAAGTCTCCGTTACTTGAAATTCAGATGCAGTGCAAAATGGTATTAATTTAAAGTGATCAAATTTTTTAAACTTTTATCTTTGACCGTAAGGCGAATACTGCGTTGGCATAAATGTTGATGATCATGATAGCCCACTAACCTACATTAGGAATTTATCAACATACCAAAAAATTCCGATATTGATCTAGGACTATTCACTGTAACATAGCGAGTGATTCTATTGGGTCCGCTGCGAATCAGTCGCCGATTTTTTGATTTAATGCACCGTAAAACCAGCGGGAGTGGTCTTCCCTAAACTTTCTCGTATACTCCTAACACATGTAGAGAAAAAAGTAAGCTAAAAGGCAGTAAAACGAACAAGAACCCCAAACGCAGTGGAGAAAAAAACTAAGCGAAACGTCATACCACGATTTCAGAAGGTCGTCCAACACGGAAGTAGACGCCCGCGTGATTACCATTAGGATTGCGCTGGGTGTAAGATAAAGCAAGTCCAAATTTGCAATTTGAACGCCCTTTTTTTAATCGATTGTCACAAAAATTGGGCACAAATCTACCATTAAAGTAAGAAGGCCACATATCAAATTTCATTTAGCAAAGTAATTTTTACTTTCTCGTATACGAAGTATACAAAAAGAAAATATTGTAATAGTCAAAAAATTCGAACTCGAGATTTTGACGAATCTCCACGTTTTAGACCTCCCTGAGTCCGAAAAACACAATTTTGGAATTATGTCTGTCTGTGTGTCTGCGAACACGACAACTCGAAAACTATTAGAGCTACGGGGATGAAATTTGGTATGTTATCTTCACACATGATTTGTAGGTTTCTATCAAATAAACGACAAATTCCGTCCAAGGGAAGTCTGTCTGTCCGTGGTCATGTGAACATTATATTTCAAAAACTTGGATGGCTAGATGGATAAAATTTGGTACACAGTTTTATCATCATGAATGTAGGTCCGTATCAAAGTTTGGACCAAATCCGTCGAAGGGTTGATGGTCTTTCGGATTGTATAATCGCATATTTGTAAAAATTATATCTCCTAAACCCTTTGGTTTACATAAATAAAAATTGGTATGACGGTTGCTAGCATTAATTATAGATCTGTGCCCAAAATTCGTTCTAATCGATTGAAAAAAGGCGTTCAAATTGCATATTCAATTTTTTAATCCGATTCTCCAAATGCGCATGCGTACTGGTAGCAATCTCTGTGCACTTAGAAAGATTCTTTCACTTTGTCCTTGAGCCGGCAAGAGTGGAAGTATGTGATTAGATGCTTTTTAATCGGTACGCATCTCTTTCAATTTGATTCTTTACCTAAATATTTTACAATGAAAAACCTTTTGATAGTCATTGGATTCTGGGTTACAGTAGGTACGAATTTTTTTATCCACGCGGGGAGGGGGAAACAGCACCTTTCGGGAGAAGTATATGAGAAAGTTTAGGGGAGACCACTCCCGCTGGTTTAAAGAAATTATTGCGTTTAAAAGTATGCGATGGTACAGACAGACAGTCACTCAGTTGACGGATTTGGTCCAAACTTTGGTACAAACCTACATTCCCGATGATAAAACTGTGCACTAATTTTATCCACCTAGCTATTTAAGTTTGTGAGTTATCGCGTTCACTTTAACACGGACATAGAGACAGACAAACTCCCCGTGGACGAATTTTGTCCAAAATTTGAAAGAAACCTACAAATTATGTGTAAAGACCACGTATTAGATTTCATCCATGTAGCTTTAATAGTTTTTGAGTTATTGTATTCACGGACAGACATAACTCCCAAATTGTGTTTTTACTTTCTCGTATACGAAGTATACAAAGAGAAAGTATTGTAATCGTCAAAAAATTCGAACTCGAGATTTTGACGAATCTCCACGTTTTAGACCTCCCTGTGTCCGAAAAACACAATTTTGGAATTATGTCTGTATGTCTGTCTGTGTGTGTGTCTGTCTGTGAACACGATAACTCGAAAACTATTAGAGCTATGGGGATGAAATTTGGTATGTGGTCTTTACACATAGTTTGTAGGTTTCTATCAAAATTTTGGACAAAATCCGTCAACGGGAAGTCTGTCTATCTGTATGTCCGAAGTCATGAGAACACTATAACTCAAAAACCTGAATAGCTAGATGGATAAAATTTGGTACACAGTTTTATCGTCATAAATGTAGGCCCGTATAAAAGTTTGGGCCAAATCCGTCAGCGGGTTGACTGTCTGTCGGTCTGTATAATTTACCATTGAAACCGATCCGTTATCTCCATGCGTATGCGTACGTCTGTGCTCGCCAAAGGAGCGATTACGTCAGTTTGTTCTTGAGACGGCAAGAGTGAAACCTAGCAGTGTGCGACAGATATGCGTTTTAATCGGCAGGCATCGCTTTGAATTTGATTCTTTACCTAGATATTTTTCAATCACTATAATGAAAAACCTTCTGATAGTCATTGGATTCTGGAGAACAATAGGTTCGAATTTTTTTAGCCACGCGGGGGGAGTAGAAACGGCACCTTTTGGGGGAAGTATACGAGAAAGTTTAGGGGAGAACACTCCCGATGGTTCGGACTCGGGGAGGTCTAAAACGTGGAGATTCGTCAAAATCTCGAGTTCTAATTTTTTGATTATTACAATACTTTCTCTTCGTATACGAGAAGGTAAAAAGGAAAAGATCATTTTTTTATTTTAATTTCTTAAAATTTAAACAATGAATCCTTTTTCAAAGTTAATATGAACTATTTAATTATAAGTAAAAAATGAAGCAATTCGGGACATTTTGTTCAAAAGCGGGACAATCTGGTACGTTTTCCCTACCGGAACAAAGAATATAAAATAGGGATTAATCCAGCTAATCCGGGACGTCTGATCACTTTTGTTCTATGTTTATGTTTTAAAATGCTGCGTATAATTAGGGATTTATGACGGAATTTTTCCCTTAGAATTCACCACAAGATAAGTTCATATTGTTCCTGCTTAAGCGCTAAACGAATTCTTAAAACTAACTCTGAAAAACATATTTCCCTTTCCTCATTTCTCTTAAGTGAAATTGACGGCTGCTGAAAATGGATATAAGCACGAAAATTCATTTTACTGACATTGTTAACTAAATAGTGACGGACAGTTTTTATTGTTGCCAGAAGGACACATTAACTTTGTTTAAAGCCCAAACGTTTTCGGTCAAAAATTGGATAAATGTTTTTGAAAAAATTACTGAGGAATACGAATGCTGAAATTTCATCTACATAAGAAATGAACTATCGCAAAACTGACATTTGTAAGAATTGAATTGTTAATCAATTTGTACAACAGGATTTTTTAGACTTCAGATGTTGTTTTTACATTCAGGAAAGAAATGTCTGTATAATAGCCGTTTTGCAATGAAAAAGAAGTACAGCAGATAAAATTTTAATTTTTTATTCCTTCATGACAAGGTTTCCTCTGCAAAGAACGTGCAAACTACAAAAATAAATCACTTTTGGCTATTTTGTTCGAGATGTACTAGATGCCTAGTACTAAAACTTAAAGAATTTATGAGAGCTAGTGGCGGTGGTTGGGTGGAAAAAGTGAGTGGTAAAAAATTTATAGCTAGCTAAAAGACTAGGGAGATAGGTTAACAACAAAATTTAAAAATTTAGTTAAACAATTACGTAGCGTTCCTGAACACTATTTATTTTTTGTAATTCTTAGTTTTAGGGAGCTAAAATGTAATAAAAAATTCATTTTTTCCCTAAAAAAAGTAGGAGGGCGCCTGGCCCCGCGCCCCCCCCCCCTCGACTCCACTGATCGCCACTGATAAGAGCAACCCAGAGTACCTACTTACAAGTCGAAAACAAATCGAATTAATATGATTTTGGATTATCCAATCGCTCGTATTACTCCAAGAAACTTGTGGTGATCAGAGAGTTTATATAGGATCGTTTTTAATGAAATCATTATTGAAAATGCATTATAATTTATGGTACTGAGCCCTTGGTGCTTTTGATAGAAATTTCAAAATTTTGCTCATTCTTTAAAATGTGCGGACAAAATAACTATTTTTCATATCCAGTGTAATCAATATGTATTCTCTGCAATCTGAAAACATCTCCCAATTTTGAAAAATGCGTAGTTCCAAAGTCATGAAATGAATTTCTCGATACCATACATGTTTTAATGATTGAATGAAATTTTAAAAACTTAAAACAAATGTGCTCTGGGGAGCTCTAATACTTGTTACTAAGCGATGACAGTCAGGCATATTTCGTTAAAGTAAAGTGGAAAATATCGCGGATTGAAACTGTCAAAAGACTTGTTTCTCCAGGCTTTAGATTAAGTTATGGCGTCATTAGCTTGAGATTAGCAATAAACTGTAGTATTACTGTCTCAACTGTCACTGAACATTTCGGAAGGAGATCGTTTATTAATGAAATATGATTCTCGATATTATATTTTGAAATTATTTCGTAAGATTTTTTATCACTTCTATGAGGACACACCAACGAAATATCTTCGATTAAAAAGTATCAAACACCCTAAACATAGTTATAAAGGTTTTTTGAAATTGTACTTGTTTGCTTTACATGAATGCCGGCTTTATAAGGGATACGAAAATCGTCCGGTGAGTGTACAGTGAAAATAGTCCAACAAGCAGGATAATGGAGAATGACGCTTTATTCACGATTATTTCGAAAAACATGAAGCACGGGAAGCAAGAAAAATAGCACTAGTACAAATTAGCAATACAAACAGACAATCACTAATAACAGTAACAGCACTTTCAGTACCGTTCAGCGTCTATCAGTTTACCAGCTCGCGATGCCGACAAAACTCCAAAGACTTTCAAACACATTCCAAAGACGGTCACTCGTCTCAGCACCTCCGGATTTTTATACCTTTTCCGACAGGATGTGATGCCATATAGAATTCTCTCGAAGATTCCCCATAACTCCGTCCCTGGTAGAGATAGGACCAAAACTCAAGCATATAACCTTCATTTTGTCTCCAAATGTTCGCCAAGGTCAGGTGGCATAGGCTTTACCTCTCCCAATAGCTAGTAAGAACCTCTGTAAATCTTTCTTCCCAACCACAAGATTAATATGGCAGGAAAGAGACATTACAGTTTTGTAACAATATTTAAGCAATTTTTAAACAATAGTTAATGTGTGACTATGCCAATTAATAAGTATTAATTATTTCACTGTAGCTAGACCTGTTGTTACGTTTTTCAGATAGAGGCGGGGGAGGGGTCTAGGTTCAAAACGGAATTCTAACACCAAAAGGGCCTGATGCACATTACATCTGACGCCGAGGGTCAAACTTCCTCCCACTGGTGTGGCACAGAAATCTGGTGAGGTGGAGGGGGGGGGTTGATATCTTCGGTGTCATCTGATCATGGTTTTAAATTCCGAAATTCATCCCAAAATAGTTCTCATCCTGCTTTAAAACGAGATATTAATGTAACTAAACTAAATTAAACATCTTGCTATGCCACATGCTGGTAAATCAAAATTTCAAACTGTTTGCTTTTCAAGTAATTGCGAAATTTTTTATCATAAGTTTTCATAGCAAATAGATTAAAAAGCATGCAACGAACATCCTATTTATCATGATGAACAGCTATTTCAGTAAACTTACATTTTATCTATAGGTTAAAGCAACGTCATCCAGAATTCTACGGTTCTTTCCAATCTTAAACCGTCATCCATGAAACGTCCGCCAAAGCGTGTCTTCGTACATGTGTGCTTTATAAAGTAACAAATATTTTACTTTGTATGAACATTGAAGTAATTACAGATTCGGAGAGATTGCATTTTGTTGTGAAAACAGTTCCCGAAATCCGTTTCTAAGTTTGAGTATAATACGATTTCGAGAGTCAATGCACTTAGCTCTTTTCAACTTATGGTAAATTAGATTTATTATTTGCTCCTTTTTCTTTGTTTTGCGTCTTCCTCCGTTTGTTTTTTCTCAGCTGGAAAATAGTTCTGTATATATATTATTGTAAACGAAAGAAAATGCAATTGTGGTTTTGTTGACATTTAAAAATCTTTGTTACGTTGTATTCAATTTTTTTTTAAACTGGATCACATTGCTTCAGGGTCAAACTTAACATTTTTTATGGTTGATACTTATATATAGCATTCAGAAAGCTACCGAAAACAAGTATACTGACATGCATTTCTTTTTCGATTTTCAGTCAATTGTAGTAGTTTTGAAGTGAAAATAATGCAGTTTAAAGTAGCTATCGTGACCTCTACAATGCATTTTTATTCCAATTTTCAGTCAAATGTAACAAACAGTTTTTGAAGTGAAAATAATGCAATGAAAATAGTTAAGGTGAAATATTTCACAACATTTCCAGTAACAATATTTAAAGCCTGTTGTTAAAAAAAAATTAGAATGTCTTTGTCAGTTTATATAACTATGTTTGTATTGGTGGAATAAGATATATATTTGGCTTTAACTCTCGCAATATACTATTGTTTACTTAGCAGTTACTGAATTCAGTAAATGCTTTGAACAAGAGCGTACAATGATTGATCATCATTCTGTAGGGATACTGAAACTGGAGGGCGTGCCTACATTGTGTTACGTGTTCTAAACCATCGCTAAGGGTTATGTCAAACATAACCCATAGCAAATATGTTTGTGGTAGATCAGAATAGCAGCTAAGGTATAAATAAATTTTTGTACACTGTGTTTAATTTTAAAGTTCGTCATAATTATGAATTGCTTACTAGTTGATCATAATTATTAATCAAGTTAAGCGATGCGCACATCATAATGAAATATAAAGAAAAGTATTAATGATTTTTTTTCTGTGGATTTTCTCTATCTATACTTATAAAAGGCAATGTTTCTGTGCGTGCATGCGATGTCCAGACGAATCTATCGTACTTACAGCCATGAAATTTGGCACACAGGTAGTCGTAATGGTGACGCAATGCACCTCGAAACCAGAATTTTAAAATTTAATTTAGAAAATTTTTTATTTAATGTTTTGTGTTGTTTTGGGTGATTTTTCGCACTAATTTCTCAATAGAAAGATTTCGGATAATTGTACGAAACAAATAGATACGCCATCGGAAAGAGTAAACGATTTCCGTTCTATTGAAGTTTGTTTCGTACACGTAATTTACTAAATTTTGAGAAATTTTTGAAAAATAGTCACTTTTATGGTCATTTTTTATTCGGATTTCTTGAAATTCTCGCATCCGACTTTCTAATAACAGTATTATTTTCAATTTTATTCAGCTTATAGCTAGAACGGTTCTGTCGGATTTAAAACAAGAACGGTTAAAATATCTCTTCCCGTTTTCTTTAAATTAATTTTTTACTGGTCAGTTGAAAATTATTTTTCGCAAGCCAGGTTCCTCCCGCGACACGTTTTCGGAACATAGCTGGCAATTTGATTGGCTGACGGGGTAGGTGACGTCATAACCTTCAAACGAACGACTTTGATTTATTATTTTCGGCAGTATCTTAACGTATTTATTCATCTTGCATACTTTGCTTTGTGGCTTGCAGTATAATAATGATTTTCACGTTGCAATTTTTTAATATTGTTTTGGTTTAACCATTCTACAAATAAAATGTCATTATCGCAAAAAAAAAATAAGCGGGAAAATCAATAATGTGTATATTTTGTTTCGATTTTGTTTTCGAAACTTTTTCATGTCCTTGCGGGCGTTTATTTAAATATGCCTAATTTCTGTAAATCGTCTGCCAATAGATGCAGAGAAGTTGAAGTGTGATTTATATATGAAGGCAAACTTCGCTGTTCATATAATGCATGAAATTTACATATGATTGCCAACCACGATTGAAACTTAAAAGCTTTCGTACGACTGAATTATTGAAGACTGTGTTTCTCATTTTAATAAAGTTTTAATCAGCTGGCACATCTGTCTATTTACTAGAACAGGGGTTCCCAACCTTTTTCCCTTCGCTTACCCCTTGATTAGTCTTTTCATTTTCTCGTACCCCCTACTGTCATACCCACCCACCCACCCAATCATCCGTCTATGCAAAGAAGTTTTTATCAATAATGTTAAGGGCTTAGGTAAGCTTAAGAGTGTAATAACGCGAATTAATGGCATTTGCAGGACTTATTTTTAATTTTATATTTAATTCCAATTTTAAAATAGTATTAGTTAAACGGCAAAACAAATAAAAACAGTATTGTAATAATTTTACATTAACTTATAAGGTTAGCTAAAAATTACACTTCGTAATAATCAGTTATTCAAATGCAAGAAAATTTCAATGCGATCCTTGAGCTTGTTTCATGGAGCTGAGTTTTATAAAATTGGGTTCAAATGAAGAAAGTTATAATCTCATGTATGGAGCTGCGTCTAGCTTATTTCTATATTTATTCTTAATATATGTATAAGACGAGAATGCTCTTTCCACAAGTTCTGTGTTCGTGAAAGGTGTTAAATATTTTATTGCTTTAACACCGAGTTCTTGGTACTCTTCTTTCACTGCTACCCAGAAGTGAATCAAATTTCTTTTTTTAACTTCAGATTCTAATGAAGAATCTGTACAAAGTTCAATTAATTTTTCTTTTTCAGAAATTGTTAATTTTTCAGCTTTTTGAAAAAACGTTTCGTTAAATGAATTTAAAATCAACATATCTGCATCACTAAGCTTCGGAAAATATTGTCTGAACGATAATTTAAATCCTTTTAAATGTACTATTATACTAATTTTTACATGTTTTGTTAATTGAAGTTCGTTCTCAGATAAAAAAGCTGTGAAGTGTCTCAAAAACTTCATAATGGTTTTTTTTAAATACAGGATTCCCAAAAATTCAGTTTCTTAATCATAGACTCGATTTTGTCAGCTACCTTAAAAATGGCTATGGAGTGGTTCTACAATCCTAAATTAAGTTTATGTATTTCTGAAAAATTGTCAGATAAGTACTCAAGCTGCTGCAACCATTCACTTTCATAAAATTTAGAGTTCAACGTAAAAGGGTGGTCTTTAAAAAACATATGAACTTCATGTGTCAGTTCACACAATCTTGAGAGTACATTTCCTCGCGAAAGCCATCTCACTTCTGTGTGCAAAGGTAGCGTAGTATGTAGGCTGCCCATGTCTCCACACAAAGATTTGAACAATCGGGTGTTAGTTAAATTAGCCGCTAAATGGCGCATTAGTAAAGATGGTTTCATGCTTCCATTTGACAATATCTCTCCAGAAACAACGCAGAGTGGTTTTGGACAATCTTCATCACCCGTGACGGAAAATCTATATTTTAAGTATTCGTTAGAATATTTTCTCTTCTTCGGAGGCGCACTGATGCAGTATTTCTCAACCTCTCAGTGTTTGCGACCCGATTTTCAACTATAATTTTCATCGCCCCCCTTCTCATACAATAAAAATTAATACAATAATATTGTATTTTTAATTAATTACTAACAATGCATTTTTATTTAATATTGAAAAGTTAATTATTATAATTGTACAGTACTGATACAATCCTATTTATAAGCACACTAGCAGTACGCGCACGGCGATGCCCGTGGAATCAGGACTTCAACAAAATAAAAAAAAGCCCACATACAATTGCATAAATGAAAGTTTTAAAAACTAAATCAAAACAGAAATATATATATATTATTGAGTTGGTCCGCCTCCTTTTCCTCTCGACCGAGTACCGTTAAATCCAAATAATGTTAAAAAATTACAATGTGATATTTATTACACCGCGAGCAAAGTATGAAAGCCAAAGAAATAAGTTAAGATACACTTAAAAATAATAATCGAAGTCATGGAGTAAATACATCATCTCCTCGCAGAACGCGAAAGTAATGACGTCACCCTGGCCCTTCAGCCAATGAAATTGCCCGCAACGTTCCGGAGACTGTCGTGGGCGGGAGCTTCGCTAGAGGAAACGTATCGTTCAACTATCAGGAAAAAATTAATTTTAAAAAAACTAAAAAAGATATTTTAACCATTCTCGTTTTAAATCCGACAGAACCGTTGCAGTTATAAGCTGAAAAAAATTGAAAATAATAGTGTTATTAGAAAGTCGGATGCAACAAATTTAAAAACAGAACCAACATTTAGGTGCAAAACTGACTGATTTTTAAAAAATTCTCAAAATTCAGTAATTTAAGATAGAAATTCAAAACTAACTTCATTAGAACGGAAATCGCGTGCTCTTTCCGATGGTCTATCTATTTTTGTCGTACAATTATTTGAAACCATTCTAATGAGAAATTAGTGCGAAAAATCAACCAAAACAACACAAAACATTAAATAAAAAAAAATCTAGATTAAAATTTAAAATTTCGGCTTCGAGGTGCACTCAGTCACCATTACGACTATCTGTGTGCCAAATTTCATGGCTGTAAGTGCGATAGATTCGTCTGGACATCGCAGACAAACACGCACACACACACACAAACATTGCCTTTTATAAGTATAGATTATATCAGTTTCAATGTGTATTTTGTTTTTTATTATGTCAGAATGTATTTTGTTTTACTTTCCTTTCAGTAAATTAATAATTTTTTAATAATATATTCTCTTCGATATGCTCGCGTCTGTCGTTTAGTGCTATCGCCCCCCCAGGGGCGCGCGCCCCCTGGTTGAGAATCGCTGCACTGATGTTTTGAGTTTTTTTTTTTTAACAAAATCAATTTTATTTCTTATCTTCAGCAGGCCAATCAGTCGGCTTTTGCACTTCATGATTATCATCTTGCTGATCCACAGTTATCTCTATAGCTGTCAAATCGGTGGTTCGAATTTCAGTTCTAGATGCCGATCTCTTAAGAGTTCCAGTTTTGAACCTCTTGTCCATTTTGAGAAATCAAACAATATCGAATTGAAGTCACTCTAAAGATAAGGATTTCAAATTGAGCACGCATAGCCTACAAACACCCGTTTAGTGCCACAAAACAAACCAAACCAATCAAATTGAGCACCCATAAAAACACAAAGCTTGATTTATATGTGCAGTCGTTATTCATTATGCATCCCAATCGAGCAATTAATGACGCCTGCGTTTAATCATGCTTTTAATAAAAACGTCAAAACAATTTTTGAGAGGATTTCGGATTGTTCTCGATAAGCGTAAACTAGAAGAACAATAAAACTAACTATGCGCCAAATTTTATCCATCTAGCTATTCAAGTTTTTGAGTTATAGTGTTCACATGACCGCGGACAGAAACTTCCCGTAGACGGATTTTGTCCAAAATTTGATAAAAACCTACAAATTATGTGTAAAGATCACGTACTAAATTTCATCCCTATATCTCTAATAGTTATCAAATTATCGTGTTCACAGACACACAGACAGACATAATTCCAAAATTGTGTTTTTCGGACTCAGGGAGTTCTAAAACGTGGAGATTCGTCAAAATCTCGAGTTCAAATTTTTTGAGGATTACAATACTTTCTCTTTGTATACTTCGTATACGAGAAAGTAAAAATAAAAAGCATATCACACTGGCTCCTTGTGAACACTGATGATTCATGCATAATCGGGGCTGGTGAAGACAAAATATCAATCATTTACCAGGTTTTCTTTTGCTTTCTTTTTTCTTATTGTGAGCGTAGGTTTTAGACTAGCACAACTTTCACTTTTACAAAATACTGTAACTTTTTAAATCCTTTATATTTTCTTGTGCCCGCCATTACCGACTTTGATTTCGCGTACCCCTAGGGGTACCCGTACCACAGGTTGAGAACCTCTGTTCTAAAAGATTTGTGCCCGTCTACGACGGGCTTTTCGCTTTTACTAACGAAAGTTGTTGAAGAAATCTCACGCATATTGCCAGAGTTATTAAAAAACAGAACTGGTGAATCAATTGACACGAACTTTCGTTTTGTAAGAGTAAAAAGAATGCAAAATCCACTAACAGAAATACAAAATTAAAAAATTATGAATTGCTGAATGCAAATCTTTGAGTAAAAGGAGCCTTTCAGTGTAAGAACGGTTACGGGAAAAATATAAAATACATAAATATTCATTTCCAAAATCAAGTACGAAAAAGAAAGAAACCTTTAAAAAAAACTGAACTATTCTAAATAGTTCTGAGTGCGTGAATTAAATAAAAAAAAAAGGAAACGAAGGACATACCATAATTCAATCCGATGAATCAACATAAAATAAAAAAAGCTGCTAAACTCGGCTAAAAAAATAAATAAAAAAAACAGTAAAATAAGGCTCAATTCTCCTTTTCCCCCCCCCCCCCCGTGTATGCTAATTTGTAGACGTAAACACACCGTCTGAATCTCTTCGGCACGTAGCCAAACCAAACCACGTGAGCGTTACCGCAATTTCTGGATAAATCTAATATAGATTACTATAAAATTCTGTGTAAAAATTAATGAACTAAAACTTTCCCATCTATTTTTGATACAGCATTCTCACAAATTTTCTCTTTCTCACGTCGATATTACTTGTATTTATAGGGATTCTGAAGACTAAAATCTTAAAGGTATCGATTTTGAAATTTCTTTTTAAGCAACAGAGGAACGGCTTTTGATTTGAGAAAGTACAGTGCTATCGCTGGAGAAATCTGCCCCAGAAATAATTACGTAAAAAGTGTCTCGAATCTTCCATTCTCTCTCGGGCCTCGTTACCCACCGTGAAGAGAAAGTTCGTTTTCCAAGAGTGCTTTCCAGTTTCTTCGCACTCGAAGTTACGGTTGATAGTTGTAACACCAGAATTCTATGAGAATGCTTCTAGATTCTGTAATACGATTTTGTTAAGGAGATTTCTAAGATTGTGGGATATTCGATGAAGTTAAACTTGTTACAATATCTTAATGTAAATAAAAGTCATTGTGGCTATGTATGTGAGTATGTGGCTATGTTCCACATCTCCTACTAAACCACTGGACTGTTTTCAACCAAATCTTGCACACTTATTATTTAAGACAAGGGGAAGACACTTATGAACTTTTCTAAGCCCAAAAGTTAATTAAACAGTCAGTTAATTAGAAATTAACCGAAACCGTTTTTCCGCCGTAACTTCGGAGCAAATCGTCCGACAAAAAATAATTTTATACCATCTTAAAGTTCAAAACTTTACCTTTTCAATGATACGATTTTTACATCTGTGACATTTTTCCTTGAATTTTTATTATTTTTTTAAGTTTATTAATTGTTAATTACGTGCAGACAGTTTTGAAATAACGCAAATTTATTGCTACTACTCCGTTGCTAGGCAACGGTTAGACTTTGAACTAATTTACCTTTATTTCTGAAATTTTTGCTTATTTTTATAAATATGTTTTATATAAGAAGAGACTCAACCTTCAACTTTTAAAAGCACCGAGTCTTATTAAAATTTCAGTTAATTGGAAGTTAAGCAAGATTTTGGCATTTTCCGTGATATTTTTCGAAAATATGTATTATGTCCCAAAAACTATTTTTACACTTAATAAAAGTTTTAAAAATTAACTTTTCATGACACAAGTTTCATTACCGTTTAATTCGTTGCCCTCATTTTAATAATTTTTCAAAAATTAAATTGTGTGTAAAATTTACAATTTATAGCACGTTTTTTTATTGGTGAAGAACAAGAATACATAAGAACTGTTGCTAGATCACATTAGAAGAATTTTAGATGGAGACGAATTTTATTTTTTTATTCATATTTATTCTAACGTTTTTTCTCAATGAAAAATTTACTATGTAATTGTCCTAAAACATCCGTTAAAATGTTTCTTATACTGCAAGATTTATGAATAAAATTTGAAGTACCTATGCAATAAATACTAATAACTTATGGAGAAAATTAGCTATCGGCGGTTTTTAAAAGTCGTCTGGTTCAACTGATATTCTCATTTTAATTGAAAAAACGTTTCAGACGATAAAAGAATTTTTGGTATTGTAATTTTCTATACAAAAGTAGTTTTTTACATCAAAAATATTATTATTATTACATATATTAAAAATATTAAAGTATTTTAATCCCGAGCAACGCCGAGCATAACAGCTAGTTGTAAATAAATAACGTATAATTTTCATGACAGAATATTTTTGTGAATCGATCTTAATTTTTACTTTTCATCACATTTTGTGTTGGTTTTCGGAATACCGTGTTCT
>BGPR01011917.1:29247-46806 GCA_013235015.1 Araneus ventricosus
TTTACTTTTCATCACATTTTGTGTTGGTTTTCGGAATACCGTGTTCTATTTAATATTAGTTCTTTGAAGTTTTAAAAATTACCTGTGTTACATTATACAGAGTGGACACAAATTAGTGGGGGGGGGGAATGGTTTATTATTGAATGGTTATGCAGCTAGACAGGTGAGTGAGTGAGTACGCGTGATTTTAAGATAGTGAATCACACAAAGTTTACTTTTTTGAAAGTGTTCCATGTGGCTGCTCTTCTTTGCTCTAAAAATGTCCCGGTTTGGTGAATGAATTCAAGCCATATATTTGTTGGCATGTTCACGTCGTTCAAACAAAGTGCAATACAAGTAGTAATCTCTTTTAGAGGCACTTTGCTTTCCGGTATTCAGAAAAGAAATTTCATTGCATTTGTACAACGAAATGTTTTTATGAAATCTCAGACAGCATTTTGTTTCTTCAGATCTGATATGCATCACAATCGTTACAAAAACACAGAAAGAATGTGAAAAATCGAGAACTTAGCCATATACCCTTAGATGTGGACTTGAAGGACTTGAAATACTTAAGTCAATCTATCTGCAAAGTTAGGATAATACTAATATACTACTAATCTGCCATTGAAATGGCACCTAGCAATTAATATTTCATTAATTAGTCAGTAATGAAGTTGCCCAATTAATTTGTATCCACCCTGCATATCGGCTGCTATGTAGTATTGAAATTTGATCGGACCATCAACTGGGACAATTGCCAGTCCCAGTTTTTGACTCTTTAGTCCGGTTGAACCTCTCCTGTCGCAATATCTAGAGCGTCTCGGATTGGAAAATTTGGTCAGTTTATTTTACCACTCTGCAAATCTTGTTAATGTGCAGCGACACCAAACATATGAGCCAGGAGAGTGATTATGTGTATTTTTCACGTACAAAAATTAAAATCTAAAATTTATTCGATGGGATTCATTTATGGACCATCCTGTAGTCGGGATAAATATAAATTCGTATATCAGAAGTCAGTAAAAATCCGTTTACAATAGATTTATTAGGGCTAAAGGCGAAGAATTACTGCCGTCCAAGGTTTCGTCTATGGGCTTGGTGAAATTAACAAGAATACCAGCGACATTAATTTTAAAGCAAACCTCTCAAACGAGTTTTCTCTATTACGCATTATCAGCCAACAACAGATTGTAGGTGGCCTATAAAGAACGCCATTCCATTGCTTAAACTCTTATTCATTAACTTTGTCGTAAATTGAGAATTTTCACATTCATCTACTTGATTGCGAACACATGTTATGGAGTGGTTCATGAGCTTTGCATCTGCTTCGGGTCGCTGGAGCCATAAATCTATCAAAAGGCTGCTGTTTAATTAATTGATCGCTACTAATGCTCCTCACTTAGCCAGTGATAAATTTTTAATAGCATATTGATTTTAAATTGATTACGTTTGCTATAAATCAATGAAATTATGATCTATGGTACCTTCAATGTAAGCATGCTGATTCATTGATCCAGGATGTGCTTGCTCTCCTTTCTGTTTTGATTTCAACTTTTGTACATCATCTTTGTCTGACTGTCTAGAAGGTGTAATTACGCAAATTTTTACCAACTGTTTGAAGCAATGCGTGATTGAATTTGTATGAGCTTGTGATTTATCAAAAAGGTGTGTGGTTAAAGACTGCTGATATCAAAACAAAATATCATGTCGAATTTGATTCATAGATGTGTCTAATGGAAAATTTTTATTAATGGATGATTCACATAAATCGTAGTAATTTTGGAGCACATTTACTGTCTAAAATTTTAATTTCCTTTTAAATATTTTGTTTATGATGTATTTTCAAACTGAAAAAAGTCAATTCATCAGTTTGTTAGATAACAAACATTTTATGTCAATGCCTAACGAAATGAAAGCATGTATCTACTTTATATTCTCAGATACCGTATCAGTAAAATTATTTCTTACAGAATTATAAATTAATAAAACATTCATATTATTTGTGAAAGCAGATCATAATGATACAATAAAAACATAAGAAAGGCGCAGTTCGGGTCACTGCCGTAGATTTTTCGTGAAAACGTCTGGATAAAATCATAAAACAAGTGTGTCGTATTAATACGTAATTTAATTATCATTCTCTTTAATACAATAATTATTCAAAGTAGTATAATGGTTACAGAATAGATAAATCACAAGCAACCACAGACCCTTGCTATATACGAAAAAGATTGATAATTATTTTAATACGAAATACTTGTTTTATAATTTTATCCCGACGTTTTCATGAAAAATCTACGGCGCGGACCCAAACTGCGCCTTTCTAGTGTTTTATTTAGAGTAGCTTTTGATGACGCCATCTGTTGACAGTATATAGAACTACATTTCGCGTAAGCGCAGTAACGCATTATTTACTACAAATGCTCATATTTCCCATAATATTCAAATTTTAAGACAATCTTTCTTTTACCTATTGTCAAGTATTCTGTGAGTTTCGTAGAATTCGAAAGAAAACTCTGCATGTTATAATAATAATAATAAAAAAAAAACATGCAGAGTCTGAAATTTTCAATTTAGTACCAATTTTTACTTATATTCTGATAAGTATTTTTATTCTCTCATTTTGGTTCCTGGTAATACTCCTCAAGCTCTTTAAAATGACACCAGATTCAATCTCCTAGCTAAACGCGTTTTCACGCTACACTTATTTATAACCTTACATAAAGCTAATTCGTAACAATTACGCGCATGCGCCTACACTGGTACGATTACGTCACAGGCAAAACAAATACTATGCGACAAACTCTTACAGATATGATCTATCAGTTGTGGGGTCAACCATTCTTTTCGCATTATTAGTCTCGTAGTTATTAGCGATTCAAATCTGGCGGGATTTGTAACACAAGAAAGTTCGACCGACACTGTAACGAGAGGAAAGACTTTTCCACGTCAAAACCGTGCTAGCAACAATCACGCTGAAATTTTGATTTTTGAATGCTTTGTTCAATAAATTGAAAGTTATAAGCAAGATTTGTGAAGGTTGATATTCAGTATAAAGAAACCGAGTGTTCATGATATTTTTCGACAATATGCGTATGTGAAATAATTTTTATACAAGATAAGAAACATGAGATCAAATTCTATATCTGATGTTTATGTATCACACATAAATGTGCAGTTTTCTTTATCAGAAATATCTTTGCATAATAGATGCACCCATAAAAGATTTCTCTGTTTTTCGTCATCAAATTGTATGAACTGTAAGTATAAAAAACTTTGAACTTTGACATTCTTGACGACTTTGAAAGTGCTTAAATACTACAAGACATTAAATCTCGCATATTATATTCAAAGGAAAATTGCGAGTACAAAAACAAAACATATACATCAATTTTTTTCCAACTGAAGAAGCATATACCCTGGAATACATATTTTTGGCAACTTCTTAAAAGATATCCCCCTACCGTGAAAAAAAAATGAAGTACATATACTAAAACGGCACTACTTTAACCCTTTGCGGCCCTGTGTGCCAGCTGATGTCACATCTAATTTCACTCGCTTCTCAACCGTTAAATTCTACTATAAATGGAAAAGAATAAGTTTAGGATAGGGCTAATAGTACTTCTTTTAGTATGTATATAGAAGCCTTATGAAATTTCGTTTCGGCATAGGAATTATTAGAGATAAAGTTTGGGAAAATTCCTCAACTCAGAGATAAGAAATTTTTTCAGTTCTGGACGTTTACAATTTTAGCAAATTAACTCGAAAATTTTTCTCCAATATTCTTGAAGTTTTAATTTATGATTTTCTGCAAGATTCAAAAATATTTTTGGATTGTATCAAGATGGCTGTATCTAAGGGGGTTCTCATATGAGGGAGTGACCCCAAAGGGGGACGATCCCCCCTAGGAATGAAGTAAGTTTTTTTTAAAAAAAAATTTTGTAGATTCTATGTCTAGACAATAAACTAAACCCATTCATGATGTTTTTTCATCATATTTCAAAAAATTTAATGTCTTGCGCTGCAAAGGGTTAAAGTTCTCAATTTATCAGACGATGTAAAAAGACCTTTTTATACGAATTCTGACTTGGAAAAAAAAGAGATTTTTTCACTTTCTGGCAAATTATGAATATGAATTATAAGCGAGAAACCACCCAGATACCTGTTGCCATTTATTAATTCAAAACTAGTGTGGAGGACTTTTCTTCTCATGCCTTCAACTCGAAAACTATTAGAGCTACGGGGACGAAATTTGGTATGTGATCTTTACACATAATTTGTAGGTTTCTGTCAAATTTTCGTCTACTGAAAATCTGTCTGTCCGCGTTCATGTGAACTCTATAACTAAAACACTTAAGTAACTAGATGGATAAAATTTGGTACACAGTGTATTCATCAGAAATGCAGGTCCGTATAAAATTTTGGGCCAAATCCGTCGAAAGGTTGATCGTCTGTCAGTCTGTATAATCGCATATTTTTGGACGCCATAACTTCTTAACAAAATTACTTAGATAAATGAAATTTTGTATATAGTCTTGAAACCCTAATTGTAGATTTGTTTTCGTTTAAATCGGTTAAAAAAGGCGTTGAAATTACCTATTCGGTTTTTTCTCCATTCTACGCAAAAAAAAGCTGCGAACACTGGGAATACCGCATGTGTTCCCCATCTTAGGGAATATTGCACGTTTTCCGGTGCGAAGTGTATTTTCTCCCCCTACCCGTGTTATTCGTATGCAAGAAAGTTTTGGGGAGGCCACTTCCTCGGTTTTTTTTTTGTTTTACATTTAAGATTGTCGTTTTCTTTCATTGTGATTTCAAGATAGTAAATGCACCAATGTAAGTTCAACAACCCTGTTATCAGTGCTTCATTAAGCTAATGACTTGCATGTCAAGCGTTACAGACTTGTAGATTATATTAAAAAACTATTAAATTGGTAGTTGGTTAAATATTGTATCAACATTATCAATGTCTAACATCTGTTCTCATATCTATGCTGAAAAAGTATAAAATTAAATCTGAGATTTAAAATGTTAGAGTGTAATTATTTTCCCCCACTTTATTGCCTTATTCCCTCCAATATGTATTCAGAAGCAACAAAACGGCGACATGGGTCGATCCAGGCGAAAATTGGGGCCGTTTTTTGGTACCTTCACAAAATTCCACTTCATAAAAACGGCCCCCTTCACAAAATTCCACTTCTTTAAAACGGCCCCTTCACAAAATTCCGCTTCTTTAAAACGGCCCCTTCACAAAATTCCACTTCATGAAAACGGCCGCTCACAAAATTCAAATTCATAAAAACTGCATCTTCATAAACTCAAATTCACGTAAAATATAGAAATATGACTGCTAAAATTGAAAGTTTTATATGATAAAAAAATGTTTCACAAAAATATTTTTATTTTTCGCAAAAATAATTTTTTCCCACAAAAATGTTTTTATTTTTTACAAAAATAATTTTTTTCACAAAAACTTTCACTTTTGCACAAAAATGGGCCCCTAAAGAAACCTGGATTGACCCCTGAGCGGAAACAAGACAGCATATTTATTGCAAAAAAATACAAAAGTGATTACAATTTCATGAGCAAAGATCCAATAAAACATGAGTACAGACTTACAAAATATGATGGAAGTTCTTCTCAGAAACCTTTGTAGACTCCACACTGTTAAATGCAGATGTAAACAATTGTATGTCCCTGTACGAGCCACACCAGACAAATAGGAGCGTTATTTTATAAAATTACTAGTAGTACGCGCACGGCGTTGCCCGTGGAATCTGAACTTCAACAAAATGGGAAAAAAGAATGCCCACAATGACACGAAAAAGTTTTGAAAACAAAATCAAAACAAAAGATACACATCGGATTGTAGAAATGCATGCTGGGAATGAAAGCATGTGACGTCACTTGCCGCAAGGAAGGTCACTCGTCCGGAGAAACTCTCGCTAGCAAAAAAAAAAGCTGTTTGAGCTGATCAGGGAAAAATTAATTTAAAAAAAAGAAAAAAGATATTTTAACCGTTCTTGTTTTAAATCCGACAGAAACGTTCCAGTTATAATCTGAAAAAAAAATGAAAATTATGGAGATGTTAGAACGTCAGATGCAATAATTTGAAGAAATCTTTATTAAAAATTACCATAAAAAAGACTATTTTTCAAAAATTTCTTAAAATTCAGTAAACTACGTTAAACGTACAAAACAAACTTCATTAGAACGGAAATCGTTTGACCTTTCCGATGGTGTAACTGTTTTCCCGTACAATTATTCGAAGCCATGCTATTGAGAAATGAGTGCGAAAAATCACCCAAAACAACACAAAATATTAAATAAAAAAATTTCTAGATTAAATTTTAAAATTTCGGCTTCGAGGTGCATTCGGTCACCATTACGACTACCAGTGTGCCAAATTTCATGGCTGTTAGTGCGATAGATTCGTCTGGGCATCGCAGACACACACACACGCACACAAACATTGCCTTTTATAAATATAGATGTCACATTATAAGGACAAGTTTCCATGTG
Source organism: Araneus ventricosus (assembly GCA_013235015.1). Taxonomy (NCBI): domain Eukaryota; kingdom Metazoa; phylum Arthropoda; class Arachnida; order Araneae; family Araneidae; genus Araneus; species Araneus ventricosus. The sequence continues at coordinate 35,752 of BGPR01011917.1, forward strand.
TTACATTTTTGCAGAAGTTTTCTCATTTAAATGGAAGAAACAATTTTAAAAAATTGATAGTTTTTATATTTTCTGAAATATTCCCTTTATATATATATATAAATCGCTAAATTTATTTCAACTTTTTAGAATTTTTGTTTCCATTGAGAATAAGTTATTTCTGAATTATTTAAATTTTAACGAAGACTCAGAGTTGGTAGCTTGTTGAATCGTTGAAATAATTGATTTCAATGAAAAGTTTTTTAGAGAATCTTGATTTAAACGATTCATTTATCATTACATCTTTCTAATATAATGTACATCTTTCTAATAATATTTTATAAAGTGATATTAGATTATAAGAGAAAGTTTCCATATGTTACGTTTTGGCAGAAATTAAATTGAAGAAACAATCAATAATGAGGAAGACACAATATGATATGTTTTATATTTTTATAAATATTATATATATATATATATATATATATATATATGTGATATTTTAATTTTTTTAACTTTCTTAAATAATCTTTTAACGACACCTCATTTTAATTACTTCCACTTTTATCGTAATAAGCGCACTACAACTTTCTTTTCTTCGAGTCACGAGTCCTTACCGGGGAAATTCCCTTTTCTGGGTACTTAAACTTTGTGCGCATTCATATCTGCCCTTTTTCACTCCGGCATGTAAACGAATAACAACGGCGCGCCGCCTCGCGCGTTAACTCTGAATTTCTGGTCATGGAGCTACGTAAGAACTGAATCCTTTACCCATGAAGAAATATCCTCAATGACTGAATATAAGAAGATTGACTCAACCAACGTCTTCTTCTTGACTCTGACAGTCGACATTTCACCTTTAGTAAAGATGTTACATGTACAACTCACAAATTTATTTCAACTTATTAGAATTTCAATTTCCAGTGAGAAATCAGTTAGTTCCGAATTATTTAAATTTGAACGATGACTCAGACATGGTAGTTTTCTGATTCATTGGAATAATTGATTTCAATGGAAAAATTGTAGAGAATCGTGATTCAAACCATTCATTTATCATCACCTCTTTCTAATGTTTTTATCCTGCAGGTGCTAATTAACATTTTCATTTCGAGTGCCCTGAGATTAAGCGCCATTAATCAAAAAGAGACGCGCGAAGTAATTTAGGTTGTTGACGATTCGCATGGCTGCGACGAGAAAATGATAATACTTTTTTGGTTGAAAAGGGATGTTTATTCTTTCAGCTGCCTCGTCCTCTTCTGTTTATCATTTGTGTCCAACATAAATACGCTCAAAATCTCATTTCCTGCCACCGAGGTGAACGTAAAAAAAAGAAAGCCAGGGACATGCGTGGAATATTTAGATCTGGAAGAGAATTAACACATCACAAAGCCCCATTCTTCATGAGAATTTTTGGTAAATTTAATAACAGTGACGTGATTAGCATAAAATGTGGGCACTGTTATTTGTGTACTGTAATCTGTAAACATTAAAGCTGCAGAATGGATTAGTTCTCTTTTTATTTCTTCTTTGTTTAATTTGATTCTTTGAAATCTAATTTAACTGTTCGATATAGAGTGAAACATCCAGGCCTTGAAGGTAACTAGACAAAAATAACGCGCGATTCAAATTGTACAGGTAATTGTGTAAATAAAATTAAAGGCTGAAGATCAAAAAAGAAAGAAAATGTACTACAATTAAGAGAAAAACAGTGTTTTTCAAAATGCTATCAACAAAGAATCGAGTGTTTCTTCTGTCACAGGAATATAAATAGATGTTGTGCATTGTTCAAGGGTGGTTCAGTGGTGTACTTATTTCTTCAATTATTACGCAAACTTTGGTAACAATAACAAACTTTAATAAACAACAGCTTAATTTCCAACCGAGATTGAATCTCAGTTCTTACCAGTATTATTAGGGCTGGCGACTCCCTTCCATACAGAACGTAGTCTAACTAAAAACTTAACACCCCCGAGTCCACAAGTGGGGTTCAGAGGCCACCTGGTTTTTATTACCAGGGACATTTTTTCCCCTCTTACACTTAAAATAAACTCCCTTTTACTTTCTTGGGCTGCACAGCAGCGCCCTCTATTTCACGCTTTTTAACAATAGATATGTCACTTTGTATTGATATTATTACTATTTACTGTTACTATTTTTTCCGTTTGAAATCATATACAAAATCATTAAAAATGATAACTATTAAGAATTGTTGTAAATACTTGTGAACAACTGCTTGCGTTTGTAGCTGAATGGAAATTTCTTTTGAAATTATTGTTTGTATTTAATGAATTTTTCATCTGTTTCATTCTAAATGTGTCATAAATTATTTCCGTGCCGTTGAAACAAACTTTTATAGAAACAAATCCCCAAATAAAATATAATACAGGATATTTATTTATTTGGTGAGAAGCTAAAAATACTGAGGAAAGACTGATGCAATTGAGCAACTAACCTATAATATCTGATTGTCTGTCGCCAAAGTTAAAAATAAAAACAGGATATGGAACCTTCACATGGAGTCTCTATAATACAATTTTGTGTATTTATAGTTTTTTTTAAAAATAAAAACGCTACAAAAAAATTCCCTGTTGCAAATATTTGCGTGATGAACTTAGTGATTGTGGATAATTTTACAAATATTGCTATTATATGTATTTCACGGAAATTACGAACCTGGCGTTGTGCAGTTTTGTAAATAAATTCTTGTCCTTCTTTCACAAACTAGCTTTCTGTTTTTGTTCAAGACAAGTCTAGATCAGGCAGATCTTCTAACTTATAGAAAAAATACCAAACAATATATTGCTTTCATTGTTTTCTTGCTGGAAATTCTTTAGAAACCAGATGGATATTGAGAGTCTTAACATTTGATTGATAATTCTTAAGACTCGTTAGATTTTTAATGAAAATGTGTTGCGATCAAAAGTAAATAAAACTTAAGTCTTGCTCAGGACGAATTAGAGAACTAATTTAAAATAATGTGGTTTTAATATACCATTGATATGAATTTTTGGATGATTTGAAACTTAGAAATATCAATGGAATCAATCAAATATAAAAATTATTTGATTTGGTATTGAATTTCTATATTTTATGTGATTTTTTGAAAGGATCAATAAATGCTGCTCCAGGTGTGCCTTACTGGTCCCCCAAGTGCTTAGGGTCTTCTCTCCAGAGAGCCGAGCCGAAAAAAACTTTTGGGGTCAGTGGGGCTCTGTCTTGGGCATTGAAAAAAAAAATGAGCAATGATTCATGGCCACATGATAATGTCAAATGCCATATATCAATTTAATTTTGGGATCCATCGCACATCTCACAGGAAGAAAAATGGAGTGCCGTCAGAGCCCACTGCAAAGCCTGCCATTCACTTCACAGATAAACTGGATATTTTGGAACGCGAAAGGAAAAAGACATAAAAATCTATGGAAATCAGCCAAATGGCTTGTGGTGGTTGGAATTCCGTCTGGACTGAAATAGGAATGAAAAATCAGAGGGACTCTGAAAGAGGATAGCGAAAAGAACGATGCCTCGCGTAGATTGAAGCCTCGCTTTGAGGGTAGCATAAATTAAAATCTACTGACTGGGGAAAATCGAAGAGCGATTAACAAGCAGCTGTAGAGAGGGAAAGAAGATCTCTCCCCCATATCTTCGTTCAGAGTTAGCGTCCTTTTAAGTACAAGTGACTGGGTGCTTGCATTTTTCGATTAAAATGGGTGAAAAAAACCGGGCTTAGGTTATACTTCAAGTAAATGACCGGCTTAAGACAACGTGAAGTTGAATATATGTGAGTATTATTTGCGCATTTGCATTTGACAACGTGAAGTTGAATATGTGTGACTATTATTTGCGCATTTGCATTTGAAATGAGACTGTGGCGTCACTTGAATTGATTTCAATGAAATGGAACTTCCACAAGAAACATGGCGATCTATAAATTTTGTATTCTTTTTGAAACTCTTCAGATTCACGTGACTATAAGCAATATAGACCTCTGTCTATACATTTTTTTTTCTTCTACGGTATAACATTCTATGCTACAAACTAAAAGTATTAACCCGAAAAGGACTCATCCGTTATTATCACGAAACATTTAGTGTCATATTTACATACAAATTAGCGCAAATTAACTTGAATTATAGAGGAAATAGAAATAAACATTTATGTTCTGATTTGCTTCGAATTGCTCATTTTCCGCATGCTTAAACATTATGCGACACAAAAAAATGGCGTAACAATTATTAAAAAAAATCCCCAAAGAAAAATAAATATTATAAAAATCCTTATGCGAAAATAGCGTGTCCCACAGTTTTTGAAACCAGGTCTTGTCCTTGCTCGCTATTATTACACCGCAAGAGTGTCGGCACGCCATCACACGCTGTATTCACTTTCACGTCAAGCCGATTTGTTCTTTTTATAACTGATATACTGAAGGATTAAATGCTAGGCTTATTCTATTATTGAAACTTTATCGAGTTCGCTATTGTTTCGCGAACACCTGAAGAAATGAGAGTAAGCTACGTGCCCTATCTCACTCTCCATGTGTGGATGTTCATTGAGGGAAGTCTTCCAGCGTTCGGCAATTTAGCGCTAAGCTTCCTTTTTTGTGCTTACTTTTTCTGGATATTCTTAGATCTGTACTTTTATCTATATGATAAATGGGTTATATATGCTGATATCCAGATGCTTTAAAGCTTTTGTAATAGGAAATATTCGAAAGAGACCTGCACGATAAAGACTGTATTGACGTTTGTGCCGGGTTAAACTGATAGGTGATCAGGCCAAGATGGCTTCGTACCTGGATCGGGTTGAGAATTTAAAAAAAAAACATACACACAGTGGATGATCGGATAACGAACATAATCCGCTCAAAAACTATGTTCTTTAACCCCTTAGCAGTGTATCCCGAGTTCAGTTCGTGCATCGAATTATGGCATTTTTATTCTTATAATCTAAAATTAAGTCATCCATAGATAGGGTTGCCATACGTCCCGTATATACGGGACTGCCATCGAATTTCACTACTATTTGTCCAATTTTCTTCCTAAAAAGCAATTTTTATTTGTCATTATAATTTTAAAATGACTTGCGCCCAATTTTATAATTATGCGAAAGAAGAAAACGATATGATTATGAAAGTAAAATCAACTTTAAAATATGACTGGACTAAAAAGAATTAGCCTTGCATCATTCGTATTATTCTACGTATTCATTTTATTAGATTGCTTAAACTTGATTGATTTTTAATCGGAGTAAAATAAACCATTACTTACCAACTTTTTTCTTGTTTTGTTTCTTTGGCACTTAAATGTGGCGTTTCAATGCTTGGCAAATATGGCAACCCTATCCATAGACGTTATCAGTCGATACAAAAAAATGACCGGTAATCCTTTAGCACAGCAGTTCCCAACCTTTTTTCACTCGCGTGCCCCTTGATTAGTCTTTTTATTTTTGAATACCCCCTACTATTATAGCCACCTCAACCATTCCTCAGCACAAAAGAGTTTTTAATAATAACGCCAAGGGTTTAGGTTATCCTAAGAGTCAAATGACTTTAATGAAATATGTAGGACTTATTTTTGACTTTACATTTTATGCCATTTTTTAAAATAGTATTATGAGGTGTGCCCAAATGAAAAGGAGACTTTAGCTGTATCGGCGTTGTAGCAAATCCCAGTGAGTTAATGTGCTAGCCGATAGATGGCGAGGTGGTATTCCCAGTTGGACCTGCGTAGTTAACGGCTTCGCATCAATATCCTCATTTCTGGAGCGTTGTTTCCGCAGTTCTTTGCATGATGGATTCCTCCAGATCAGCACAAAGAGCAGTTATCCAATTTCTTCGCTCAGAAGGGGAGCATGCTTCACAAATTTATCGCAGTATGAAAGAGGTGTACAGAGAGCAGTGTCTCGCACGGTGCCCCATATTCCGGTGGTGTCAGCGTTATGAGGCGGGACGCTTAAACATCAAGGACTTGCCACGCCCTGGGCAGGCGCATGTTGTGACCAACAGTGCCACGATTTCGGCTGTGGATGAGCTCATACGGCAGAATCGTCGGATCACCACACGTGAAATTGCTGTTAAACTGTCGATAAGCAAAGGAACTGTGCGTCACAGAATCCACAAAAAGCTTGGTTATGGCAAAGTTTGTGCACAGTGGGTGCCCAAGCATCTGCCAGAGAATCAGAAGACGGCGAGAATGGGTGTTTGCCTGACACAGGAGTTTCTACACTGAAGCCATCCACTCCCTTCTTACTCTCTGGGATCAGTGTATTAATATGTCAATGGCGATTATTTATAGTTGTACTGTTCCACATGAACTGTAATTAGAATATTGTTATTAAAATTTCTTTACATATAACTGTTGTCTACTTTTCATTTGGCACACTTTGTAGTTCAACTTCAATACAAATGAAAACAGCATTGAAATAATTTCGCATTAACGTATGATGAGAGCTAACAGTTACTCAATTACTAGATATTAATCCACTTTTTCCTTTTTTAAAATTCGTGAATAGGCTTTTGGTCTCGTACAATTTTCACTATTATTTTTCTTTTACGAACATGAGAAAACGAAATTCTAGAATATTCTTCTGTTTTATGTTTTCCGCCATTACCAAGACTACTTTCGCGTACCCCCAGGGGTACACGTACCATAGGTTGGGAACTTCTGCTTTAGCATATTAAGTGTTCTATGGGCTCTTATTTGAATCAATACGACAAAACATTCCCAAAACAGAAGAGTGCCATCTAATTAGACGGTGCAGAAAATTACGCTGTTAAGGAGTTAATGAGTGAATTATGATTTATGAGAATTTTTTTCGGACTCGGGTGAGTCTAAAAGTGGATATTTATCAAAAAGGCGACTTAAAATTTTTTAACAATTACAAAACTTTCCCGTTGTATACTTCGTATACTAAAAAGTAATAAAACATATGTGTAAAGAGTTTACGATTGTGGAGAAACGCATTCATACGAAATTACTAGACTGTATATTTTATAGTTTTTTCAATTTTACTTTATCTGTATTTAAAATAAAAAATGACGAGAAGTTGACTGTGATATTTTCACTAGCTTCTACTCAACGTAAGTCTTATTTTAATGCAGTACCTTACTTTATTTTTCTAAGATATATCCTGCAACATTGACGTATTCTATACTAGTAAAAAAGAGATTTATGTTAGGTGTGCTTTTGGGAGCTCGTAAAACAGGAATGCATTCGAGTAATATCGTAAAAGAGAAGTAAAGCTGAATTCAGCATTCTCTGTGGTTAAGAGCTGGAGCTTCGAACTACATATTCACAAGATAAATATAGAAGATCGTTTCTCTGATATTTGAAATACTTGCTGACATGTTCGACTTTTTGGTTTCCTTTCTGCAAATATATAATTTTATTGTTGAAAAGATATGTGAATAAGAAATACGTCTGAGGCAAATTTAAGTTAATGGACGCCTGTTTATATTCATCCACCATGATTGAAACCTACAGGAAATTTTTATACACCAACTCTGTAGAGTAGTAAGTTACTGACCAACTTATAACATTACTTTAAATTCAACATAGAAGTTTGAAATATGAATTTAAGATGATCATGGTAATATTTTCTAGAGTTTGATTCGTAAGAAATTGCACCCTTTTTGGAAATTTAAATCAATTTTATTTTGAACTTAACAATAATATGTTTTTGTCTAAGCAAGTTGAGGATGAGGTAAAGAAGTATAATGCATAATTTGCGATTTTAAGCTTTGATTTTGATGTTATTTATGAAACGTGAACAAACTTTATTTTAGAGCCGTGTATGTGTACTAAGGGAAACATCGTTAACATTACAATCTGTAGCTTAAACTAATGATAAGAACAAATAATTCCATGTCTAGTAAAACATTCTTGTAAAAAACGAGAGCTAATCCAAACAAGATCAGCTATCATTTTTGCAAATATAGCCGTAAAAGATTTGAGCAATTCCTAAATCTCGTTCCTTTAAATTGAATTTTTATCTATTTAATATGTTATGTGTACAACCCAAATGATATTTCTAGCTTCATCTGGGTTCAAAAAGTAATGGAATCAATTCATGCTTACATAATACAAGTCGATACACTAATATTACTAACTGTTTTTAAAAATTTTTTTAGAAAGAAAATCTAGGACTCAGGGACTTGACAATGAATAATTTTTTGAAAACAATATAAATCCTAAATATTATGAAATATCTTTTTGTTTAAAATTTCAGTAATTATTTTTGACTTACATTAACAATTTCGAAATTAATTTGTTTCAAAGCTGATAACTGTGAAAGCATTGTCACGAACTATTTTGCTTGTAATTTGATAAACATCGCAGTCTAAAGTCGCCACTTTCTGATATTATTGCTTTTATGAAGAAAGACTTTCTAGATGTATTATTTCATTTGTTCTTATCAACCAGCATTAGTATTTCGCATTGTTTGTCTATTCTTGAAGAACGCAGACAAAATCAGCCACTTAGAACTCATACATCAAAAATAATGGACCAAAACATCCGTCTAAAACACTGACGATATAAATACAAAACACATAAAAACATATCTGTCATCAGTAATGTTCTTCTGGAGTTGCAAGATCTTGCATAATAGAAATGTAACGTCTGTGGGCTTTTTGATTGTCATTCATAATACTTCTTCTAAGACTAAAAAAACATTTATTAGGACACTGAAAAACAACTATTACACTCCGTATCTGCGTACAACGTAACGTCGTTCAACCGTACTCGTACTCATCTCTTATTTTTAAATCAAATTCAAAGTAAGTCAACATCTGACTGTTGCCACTCGTCTGATATCATACACTGTTATAACAATAAATAAATTGAAGCCATGCTGTTGTCAGGCAATAATATTAAATATGCTTACACGTCTTATGCTGTATTCTTATTCACCGAATGCAGGAAGAAAAATAACTTATGTATGCACTATTTCGTTCATAAATAATTCCTTATTTAATGTCCATCCATTGCGAAATTTATTATCTAGTATAGAAGTGTCCACTACAAAGGGGTTTGATAACGATTCTTATCAAAATTAGAAACAGCTCCATTGTTTCAGCCCTGCGTCTGAGCCAAGGCAATGTTACAATTACAATTAAATCAAAAGTGAAGGGCATATTTTTTTTAGTGGTCCGTCTCATAGAATATCGTGTTTGCACGATATTCGTAATTTGTGGCGTCCGTGATCTCAATTGTAATTTTACATTAGAACTGCGCCACGATGCTTTAATGTTGGAAAAACGTTCTTTTCGGATGTAACTCGTTAGAAATTAAAAAACAGATGGGTTATTTGGCATTTCACCACAGTATATCGACCTAAAAGTCACGACACTTAGGGGAGACTTGCCACCGTCTGAGTATCCTTGGGTTGCCACTTTTTCAAAATGTGTGGCCAGCGCGATCAAGATCTGTGTCGCATGCGAGGTATCAGGTTTCAATTGGGTCAAGTGCCAATCGCATTATGCTTAAGAAGTATTTCGTGCTGAAAATATGCGGGGTTTTTGACAGAAGGTGTTCTTTTTCATGCAACTTTTTCTTCCTAATATGACTGTAAGATTGCAATCACGAAGTCATCATGCATGAAATGCAAATGAATACAGAAAAATAATGCGAAACTGATTGTAAGCGGAACATTTAGTAGTTTTTTATATTTCTTTTATAGATTTTAGCCTTGTCTTTTAGCCAAATGTTATTTTTTTTTAATTGCCGAAGGTCTTTTTTAACGATGTCGAAAACTATGCCAAAATGACTGCAGCGACTTACAGTTAATTATTTTGGGCGTTCACATATGGTTCTAAAAGAAAGAAACTATCGTATAGTTCAGTAGTAATTTTTTCCAACTTTATAAACTACATCAAACTTTTTTTCGTTTTGATGCGGTCCGTTCGTGCTCATGTAATATACGTCAAATGCGCCTCTCCAATTTAATTTAGGAATACAATGCGTTTAAGGACTTGAAAATAAAGGACTTGATGTCATAGAACGCTCATTTAGATGTTAAATGACGTGCGTTTGCGTTTGCCATGTGACAGGGACTCCATGCTAATTAACTTCATTTCTTTTATGTGTTTGAGTAAAGCATCATGTAACAGTGTCGAATCCAGGATTCGGGTCGGGAGGGGCTGAGGTCATAAAAAGTTTGTATCGTAGTGACGAATGTCAAACCTCATGGCTTATGTAAACTAAAACACTTTAACTTTACAGAGTTTCCTCACCTGACAATAAGAATCATAAATAACACTACAATACTTTCGGTAATTTAATAAAAAAAATATAGTGAAATAACTATCCAAAAAATATTTTCGACCGCGTCTACACTACATGTACAAGTGGAATGAGTAGAAAAGTAGGAAAATTTTCCAGCCTGTCAAGCAAGAAAGCAATGTTATCACGATTTTATTGTTTAAAAAAAATGAAAATTAAGAACAAGCAGTTGTAGTGATTTTAAATAAAATCAAGAATTTTGGTTTAGCTCTGGAGGGGGGGGGGGCCTGCAGCCCGTTACCCGCCCCACTGGATTCACCACTGTTATGCAACAGTTAAACTGATGACTATATAACTGCCAAATTTAATAATAATAAAAAAACAGTATTAAGTTTTATAAAAATCCCCTTGCTAAAAGTATATCATAATTTTTTATTAGAAGTATTTCATAATTTTTTTTTGAAATTTGCAAATCTTGATTACTTTCAAATTTAAATTACCAGTAGACTCTTTTAACATTTTTATTCGTATACGAGAACAAAATAACATGTGTGAGAATATATTTTAATAATATATTATAAGAATATAACGTAATATTGTGCTTTTTACTATGTTTTTTTTTTAATTTAAGTAGCTTAAATTAATTGAAAGTACCTGAATTTACTTTATAATTACTTACTTATGCTTTAAAATAGATATTACAGGCGAATATTTTTGAAAAAGGATACCTTATTATGCATTATCATTTTTGTATGTGCGACCACTCAAATATTCAACCACGACTCGCCATTGACCATTAAATTGAGCTCCTAATGTGCAGATTACCGTTACATTTGGGTTACAATGTATTCTTTCT
>BGPR01011918.1:0-17293 GCA_013235015.1 Araneus ventricosus
GTTTGTATTTTTTTAGACAGTTCATTGGAAATAATTGACTCTTGAAGAGAAATGTTTTCTGCTGTTTTTCCAGTTGTTTTTCAGAACGTATTTACAATTCTGCTAGTTTGAACATTGATTTACACTGGCATACAAAAGTTAAGGAACATTTCGCAAATTGCGAGAAATTTGCAATTAATACGAAAACTATGTTTCGAAATCAGTTCTGGAGAATCGCGTGACATTAGTAGAGTATCATATACATATTACAGTGAAGATTCGGTCACGAGGACAATTAGGGGGACCACCAGAAAGAGTTGAAGGCGAAAATGGAGTTCCACCCGTCCTGTTTCACAGAAAGCTGATAACGAGATGTAACTTTTATCAATGGTTATGGTTTAATGTGCATAATATTTACATGCATTTTCGTAAATATTCGGGAAGATATAAATGTCTCTTTAAAAAATCCCAAATTTTTCCCCATGTGTTTTGCTTATAACATGAAGAGTGTTCATTCAAATTATTCGACATTTGCAGAACACTTGACAATATGTTACAGAAGTATTGTATGAAACTTTGAAGTAAGTGCGTTGAATATTACAGGAAATATGAGTGTTTGTACTAAATAATTTTTTACTGCGCATGTGCGAGACGCAGCGGAATTTTTCTTTCATAACTTCAAAGCCAGATATATAGAGCAACTTAAAAAATTCCAATTGAATCCCATTAAAATTCAGAAAGCTGTCGACATTTCAGTGAGGTGAATTTCAATTTCTTTTTAAGAGACGCTAAATGATGAGGGTTCTTGCACAAACTGATATTTTTTTAACTTTAATAAACCGAATCTTCACTTCACTTTCTGAATTTCAATGGGATTGAACTGGAATTTTTTAAAAAAGTTGTTTTATATATCTGGCTTTGAAGTTATGAAAGAAAAATTTCGCTGCGTCTCGCACATGAGCAGTAAAAAATTATTTAGTGCAAACATTCATATTTCCTATAATATTCAACGTATTTACTTCAAAGTGCAATACAATACTTCCGTTACATATTGTCAAGTGTTCTGCAAATTTCGAATAATTTGAATGAAAACTCTGCATGTTATAAGCAAAACACATGCAGAAGAATTTTGGATTTTTTAAAGAAACATTTATATCTTCCCGAATATTTGTGCTATGCTTACGAAAATGCATGTAAATATTATGCACATTAAACTGTAACCATTAACCAAAGTTACATCTCGTTATCAGCTTTCTGTGAAACAGGGTGGGTGAAACTCCATTTTCGTCTTCATCCCTTTCTGGTGGTCCCCTAATTGCCCCCGTGACCGAATCTTCACTGTAATATGTATATGATACTCTATTGAATGTCACACGATCCTCCAGAATAGATTTCGAAACACAGTTTTCGTATCGATTGCAAATTTCTCGCATTTTACGAAATGTTCCTTAACTTTTGTATGCCAGTGTATTTTATTGTATGCCTTCAAAAATAATTCCAACATTTCTCTGACTGTTAGGAAAGACGAGTAGTGGTTACTCTCGGAAAACAAACCGCTCGTCGAAAATAACTGCTTTTTAAAACCGCTATGAATAGCCGGTTGATTCTATTGGTCGGTGTTATTTAGAGAGTTCGTAGGAAATAATTGACTCTTGCAAAGAAATCTTTTCTGCTATTTAGCCTGTGTCTTTCAGAACATATTTACAATGCCATTCTTTTAACATTGCTTCATTTTATTGTTATGTCTTCAGAAGTAATTTCCAACATTTTCTCCGATTGATAGTATCATAAATAACTGAAAAGCGCTATTCATCTGGCCCTTTTTTCAGTTATTCTACTTTAAATAAAACATCGTGTTGGAAACTTTAGATGAAAAATTTTAGACTAATAAATAGATATTCAAGGAAAGGATAGTTTATCTACATCTCTATAATCAAGCTTAAAAACAATCAACCAGAAAAATAAGAATAAATTTAAAAATAAAATTTTAACTTAAACTTCAAACAAGAACAACAAAAATTTATTTATAAACAATAAAATTTAGAGAATAAAATTTAGAAAATAAAATTTTAACTTAAACTTTAAACAAGAACAACAAATATTTATTTATAAACAATAAAATTTAGAGAATAAAATTTAGAAAATAAAATTTTAACAATGTTTAAGTAGCGCGCAATTGCAGCAGCAGAACAAAAAACAAAGAACAATGGAAATCAATATCACTCAAAGAAAGCCAAAAAAACAAAGACTAACTCAGAGGTAATCGAAAAAAAGCAAACAAGGAATCCATTCTAGTCCATTTTTTCAAGGGCTAAGGACTTTATTCGAAATGGATTCAAAATAATAATTGGGAAATTTTTCTGTAAGAAGCTTGCATTGCGCCAAACATAGCTTCTTTTAGCCCGAAATTTCCCAAACGAAAGAGAAAGGAGATCTATACTCCAAAAAGTATTTTCAAAAGAAAAAGGAAAAACAAAAACACAAACATCAAAACACTAATAAGAGTGTTTAAAATTATGAGCCATCTGGCTATATTAAAATTAGCCATCATAAATAAAGTACTATAGTAAAAGTAATTAAGTAAAGTAAAGTATAACCAAGTATTTTTTTCTCCCTGTCTCACTCGAAATAAAAAGTAGTGGAATTTAGTAAATAATATTTATAACCAATTAAATGGCATTGACACATCTGTTGAGAAAAAAGCACCTTTTTTTTTTCTCGAAACCGAGAACTGACAGTAATTTCCGCAACTGTTTTTTTGGCGGGTAGAAAAAATTTCCTCCCTTTTTCTATGAAACACGTTTATATCTAAGAGTTAGGCATTTTTTAAAAATCAACGCTCAAGCACAGTGATGCTTTACCCAAGACTCAAACCTTCTACAATAGCAAGAAACAGATTACTTTTGAGAAAAGAAAGCTATTCCATGGTACTAATTAGTTTTTTTTGTTTTGTTTTTGATTTGTTCCATTCGTTTCCACTTCTTGAACAATTAGGAAAAAATTTAAAGGGTTTGAAATCATTAGAAAAACTTGAGGAAAAGATATGGATTGTATAATTTAATTAGAATTTAAATATTTATAATCCTGGATGCTTTACAAAAAAGAGTGTTTTAAAGGTTACGAAATATTCTTTGGATGACGTAGAAATATAAAGTGAGAAAACTTTAAAACACTGGGAAAAAAAAGAAACTCGTTTATTATTTCATTATTAGAGCTCAAAAACAGTTATAATTATCATTTACTTTAGCTTCGTACGTGTGAAAATTTTATTTGAGAAGGAAAATTCTTAAGCCTTAAAAGTATCAGAATTATTGGGCAATATTTTAGCAAGAATTTAAATTCAGAAAAGTAAAAAAAGAAAGTGTTTATAACTTATTATACAAATATAAAAGAAAAATGGGTTAGTTTTATAAATTTGAAAATGTGCAAAGATTAGTTTAAAAGTATAGCAGCAGAAGGCACGATATAATTTTCGTAACAATTTATTTAAAACAATTATTCCATATATTTTGGAGGATGAAAATATTATAGCGTAGCATATAAATATCAGTTCGCTTCTTTGCAAAAGTATTTGGAATTATTCGAAAATGTTGCATAGGAATAACAATAAGAAATATTTTACGACTTTTTATATAAAACTAAAAATTGCCCTAGTTTGGAGGGTTAAAAAAAAAGATTGACAGTAAAAATAGGATGTATTCTGCAAAGAAACAGGGGTCCATTTATTTATTTATTTACTTATTCGATGATTTTCATTTCAAGGTGAAAAGATAAGACACCTTTACACCTAATTTATCTATGCATATGTATAAAATAGGTGGAACATATCTATGAATTAGTTTCTATGAATATTTTCACTTTTTTCTCTATTCTGGGCATGGGGTAAGTTTATTTTTATGATGGCCATTTTTAAAAGCCAGATGGCTAATATTTTTAAAATCAATCTTACTAGCGTTTTTATGTTTGTGTTTGGTTTTTCTCTTTCTTTTAAAATAATGCTCTTTGATGTACATATCTCCTTTGTCTGTTGTTGGGAAATTTTGGGATAAGAGAAGCTATATTTGGCATAATGCAAGCTTCTTGCAGAAAAATTTCCAAATTATTATTTTGAATCCATTTCGAATAAAGTCCTTAGCCCTTGAAAAAATGGACTAGAATGGATTCCTTGTTTTTTTCTTCGATTCCCTCGGAGTTTATCTTTGTTTTCTGGCTTTCTTTGAATGATATTGATTTCCATTGTTCCTTGATTTTTGTTCAGCTTCAATTGCTCGCGACTTAAATATTGTTTAAATTTTATTATCTAAATTTTATTGTTAAAATTTTTTTCTTGTTTTTGTTTAAAGTTTAAGTTAATTTTTTTATTTTTTAAATTTATTCTAATTTTTCTAGTTGATTGTTTTTTAGCCTTATGAATTCGCCCATATTTTATAGCTTTATTTGTTTGATTATTTTTCCCTTCATGTAATACAATGAAACTTGGTTGATTCGAAAGTGTTTAATTCCAATTCTTCAGTAATTTCGGTTTCTCAGATTCCTTGAATTTCCTGTTAATATTAATCAAGCGCCTACAATTCGAATTTATTTTAGTTAACTCAAAGTCAAAATGAATTTTTTTCAAAAAATACTTTTGTTTCAGAATTATACTCGTCAGTTAAATGCTTCTTACCTTGTACCCCTTGTGATTGCAGCTGAATAATTTTTTAAGACCTTCAATTCACTCGAGGACTTGTTTCAGAATTATACTCGTCAGTTAAATGCTTCTTACCTTGTACCCCTTGTGATTGCAGCTGAATAATTTTTTAAGACCTTCAATTCACTCGAGGACTTGTTTCAGAATTATAATCGTCAGTTAAATGCTTCTTACCTTGTACCCCCTGTGATTGCAATTGAATAATTTTTTAAGACCTTCAATTCACTCGAGGACTTGTTTCAGAATTATAATCGTCAGTTAAATGCTTCTTACCTTGTACCTTCTGTGATTGACTGTGTGAATGCGTTTCGTTCAAGATAACAGTACTGAATAGGAACCGAACGGCACGGACGACTGCCATTGAGGAGAATGTCTCACATTTTGCAGAAGGTAGTCCAAGTACAAGTATGCGTGAGACAGCCCAAAGATTGGGTTTGTCCCAATCCACCGTTGCTGGGATTCTGGCAGCAAACAGTGCAGTTCGTCCAAGCAGTGGAGTCCGTAGATTATGAACTGCGGAAGGATTTTGCTATTTGCCCTCTGCAACAGGCAGCGGCAAATTCCGATTTTGCTGCGTCAGTGTTATTCGAGAATGATTCTTCACTTCAAGTTCATTTCTTTAAAGCCGAACTCGGGATAAATACATTGGTGCTTGTGCGATGCTATGCGATTCCAACTCGCCTCTAGAGCTACCTATCCCTCTCTAGCGTTTGTCGATGTGGTACTGACTCACTCTGCAGAGTAATTTTCTATTCATTAATATAAATTAAGAATTAACTAATTTAAGAAGTGAAGAAACTCCACTATAAATTCAGATGACCTAGAGATAATTTTGGTATTGCTAGATTGTTAACACATTTTGGTAAAAAAATCACATTTATGCTGAAATGTGATTTCTTGCCAAATCGAGACAAACGATATTCAATAAGGTTCAAAATTTGATTTAATATTTATAGTTTGGAAGCTTTAAAACAAAACGGTTTTACAAAATTGTTGATGTTATGTCTCAAAATTAAATCGTTAAAATATTTTTTAAATACTCTGTTTAAGACTGATGACAGATGTCTGATGAATCTACTAGAATACATCTAAGTCTGTGGTATTCTCGATAAAAATTATTAATAACTATCCGCCTTCGGCGACCAGTTGGTTCACCCGTTTAAATTACTTTTAATTTTTGTATTTTATATTAATTATAGCATTACCCGTCGCAGTTTCAGCCGCGATAAATCAGGACAGATTAACAAAAAAATGAATATTTTTTGTATTTGATATATAGTAAAATATTTTAAGACGTAAATTTTAAAATGCCAACGATACAATTCTGTATGATGCATCGCAGCTAACGGGACTTATAAACTGAGTTTCGAATAACTTTTACTCAATTCATCTATCACTCATCGTTAGAATGATTAACGCTGAATATGGTCTCGAAAACCGAACATGCTTGACGCGCGTGTGAACCAGTGGGTACAAAAAGTGAGGAGGCAAAAAATTCATAGACATCTAAAAGACCCGGAAGTATAGGGGGTAGACAATAAAATTTAAAAATTAGTTAGTTTTACCGAACACTATTGCCTTTTTGTAATTCCTAGTTTCAGGCTGTAATTTCTAGTTTCTAATATCGAATTTGATGAGTTATCACTTGAGGAAATTCAAGTTTGGCGGCAGTACTGTACTCTTAAGCCTAACCAAAATTTTAATAAAAAATACCTATAATGCAATATACAAAAATTTGAAAGCGTTCTCATGCCTCATAATTTTAAAATGGCAAGAAAGCATGAGATTAAATGCTTGAAGAAAGGACAATAATCATTTCAGTGTGCCTCACACACAATAAAAACAAACAAACCTGAAATCAAATATCTGTTGCCACGCTTTATAAAAAATAATACTTTGAAGCAGGCGCGATAAAATATTTCAGCAATGAAATGAATACTGAAGTGAAAATTCTGCTTTGTAGTTCATTTCCCAAGAAAACAATTTATACTATCACAACCGTAACAATTGCAAAAACGCGTGAATAAAAGATTTGCTGAAATAATGAGATGGTTTGAATTTTATTTACAACAATAAAAACATTGTTAAAATTCATGTTTTAAAACATCTTGAAACATTAATTAAAATTGAACAAAATGCCGCATGGAAATAAGATTGGTGACATTGCAAATCTAATTTTTTTATCTTTAAGATGATGTAAAAATTGTGTTTTTACGATAATAGGATCCGAAGTTACTTTAGAAAAACAATAAAATTTCAAGTAATTTTTAAATAATTTAAATTCTACTTAAAATTTCGAAAAATCCTTTCTTAGTGAGCACCTACTCCCCAATAAACAACCGCCTGCCAAATTTCAAGTTTCTAGTCCGAGTGGTTTGGGAGATGTCGTGATGAGTGAGTCATGGTATTTGCCTTTTATATATAAAGATCTACAGAAAGATAATGCAGTTATTGATGAAGCCAATTCAATCTCATGTCAAAGAATCATCACATGCGCTGATGAATACTGAAGTGGATTCTAATTTTAGAGGATGTATTTGGGAAAAAAGGACGTGTCGTTACAGCACAGCGTAAGACAACGTGTAGTTGGATCGAGACGACATGCGCAGTTACATTTATCAGTAGAATGTGACGCCCCATATTTGACTCAGTTTTAACTGTGTATTTTATAAATTACTACACATGCATTTTAGTTGTTTATGAATGAAATGTTTAACAACCTCAAAGATATAGCTGATGTGCATTGAAATCCAAAAGGAAAATTAAATTGAAAAGGCGATTCGTATTATTCTTGTTCCTGATGATTTGACCGTACTTTGTCGATCAACAGTCTGATTGACAAAGCACTGGCAAATAAGACTGAATCTGAGAGTAGCCACTTGGGGTATAAAAAGGCAGTGGCTGCTCGTCCATTGGACTGCAGGGCTGCAGCACTCCCTGAAATTTTTTTTAAACTTGTATTTTCGCTTTTAATCTTATTCGCTTACTTTTTCAGTCTCGGAGTTCCATGACTTACGAAAATGCAAAAAAGTAATAATAAAGGGGAAAAAAGAATAAAATGAATCCAAATGAAGAGAGAGGCAGGTCTGCCCCCCTCCCGAGATCCTTTCACTGCGCAGAAAATCTGGAGAGAAAAAGAAACCTTTTCTCCCTTTAACTTAGACAGGCTATGGACTACAAGGGGGCGCAGCTCTGACGGGCACGGAGCCAACTGAACGAGAAAAAGATGATCTTTTTAATTTATTTTTCATTTTTTCCTCATTCCCACACAAAGTGGCAATTTCCTTGGCTGTTTATGGGTTTTGGTTTCGGTTTGTGTTGCATCAACAGAAACGCATCTAATTCATTGATTATTTGCTTTCACTTGACAGAAGGCTAGATTTCTTTTGAAGAAGATATTCATGTTTGGAAGAGTGTTATCGAGCGAAGTGGGCGAGGAGGGAAGTGTGTATGTGGAGCTCTGTTTTTTTTCCCGTCAGCTGAATCGTCACATCAACATTCACTTAACTTTCAGTTAGTAAAACTAGTAGCAAATGTCATATATACTGGTTATTTAATTTATTTGAAAAGCAGTAAATTTTATATCTGGTTTTGGAATTAAAAAAATTGTCCTATAGTACAGTATAATTAGCCTAAAAATCGGCCAAACCTAAAGATCCAAAAAGAAAAGTTCTCTGCAGTGCCAAATTATTTCATACCCTCCCGTAGTAAGTAGCAAAAAGTCACACGACCTCGAGCGTCGGGTTTCGGAGGGAGGGGGGTGAAAAGTGGGTGAAATGGTAATTTTTCACAGTTTTTCGAAGATATCTCGAAAACTATCGGGTTTTCAAATTACAAGTCAGTTAACAAATTAAAGAGCGTAAAATTCTCTACAAATAAATACTTTTATTTTTCTTCCAGCTTTAATAGTTTTCTAGATAAAGGGTCTCAAAGGTTGCCGCCATCTTGGATTTCTCTCCCCCCCCCTTTTTAGGTTTTTCCTGAATATTTCGAAAAATATTCAATATTAAAATTACATGTGATTTTATAATTCCAATTTACAATTTGTACCATTCCCTACAAATTGATGCTTTGATTTTTCTTAAAGCTTTAATAGTTTTTGAGATAATTGGTCTCAAAGTGGATGAATTTTTAAAAATCTTAGTTGCTTGTCCAGTCATGGCAGGGTTTGAAAAAAAACATTAAATCGTATAGTTTTGTATATTTTTACACATGCTTGTGAGGAGCTTTTGACGAACATAATAAAAGTCCCCGATCCTGGCGGGTGAGCTCGCGTCGCCATCTTGGATTTCATTCCCCATTTTTAGTTTTTCCCAAATATCTAGAAAAATATTCAATTTTCAAATCACAATTGACTTAACAAATTAAAGAGCGTAAATTTAACTACAAATACATACTTTTGTTTTTCTTCCAGCTTTAATAGTTTCCGAGACAATGGGTCTCAAAGTTTATCGCCATCTTAGATTTCATCCCCCTTTTTTAGTTTCTCTTGAATATCTCAAAATCTATTCAATTTTTAAATTACATGTAATCGGAAAATTAAAGAGTGTAAAATTCCCTACAAATTTTTGCTTTTTTTTAGCTTTAATAGTTTCTGAGATATGTAAGAAAAACTAAGACAAGGGGGATAAAATCCAAGATGGCGGCAAATGTTGAGACTCATTATCTCCGAAACTATTGAAGTTAAATCAAAAATAAAGGCATGAATTTGTAGAGAATTTTACACTCTTTAATTTTATAATTACATGTAATTTGAAAATTGAATAGATTTTGAGATATTCAAGATAAACTAAAAAAGGGGGATGAAATCCAAGTTGGCTATCAACTTTGAGACCTATTTTCTCGGAAAATATTAAAGCTAGAAGACAAACAAAATTATGTACTTTTAGGGAATTTTACGCTCTTTAATTTGTTAAATCAATTATAGTTTTAAAATTGAATACTTTTCGAGATATTCAGAAAAAATGGGGGGATGAAATCCAAGATGGCAACGTTGAGCTTCCCCCCCCCCCCTAGGATCGGGGACTTTTACTATGTTCAACAAGTTTCTCCTAAGAACATTTGTACCAATTTTAAAAACTATATTATTTTTTGTTTTTCTTCAAACCCTTCGTTTATTGTACTATCAATTAAGACTTTTTACAAATTTATTCGTTTTGAGATCAATTATATCAAAAACTATTAAAGCCTGAAGAGAAATCAAAGTACGAATCTGTAAGGAATCGCACGATCTTAAATTTGTTAAATCACATGTAATATTAATATTGAATAGTTTTCGAGATATTCAAGAAAATCTGAAAAGGGGGGAGAAAATCCAAGATGGCGGCAACCTTTGAGACCCATTATCTGCAAGACTATTAAATCTGGAAGAAAAATAAAAGTTTGTATTTGTAGGGACTTTTACTCTTTTTATTTTGTTAATTCATTCGCAATTTGTAAACTGAATAGTTTTCGAAATATTTAGGAAAAATTGTGAAAAATTACCATTTTACCCTTTTCCAACCCCCTCTCCCAGAAACCCGACGTTCGAGGTCGTGTGACTTTTTACTATTTATTATGGGGAGGTTATGGAACAATTTGGCGCTCGAGTGAACTTTTCTTTTTGTATGTTTGCGTTTTGACCTAATTGTACTGCACTACTGCTGAAAGTTAAAGTAGCTTTTTAAAAATGTATTCTCTTGATAAATAATATCTTTCAGCCCTCCTCGTTTCTTAGCTCACGAGCCGCCATTGCACAAAGGTTTAAAAGTGAAGCGCTGTTGTACCTTAAAATGTATGTAAAGAAGGTATGCTCCTTTTGATTCCTTCTCAAAGAAAAGTAATATTTTCCATTTCTTCTTAAGCTGAATCTAAACAGGAAAAACAGCTAGCCACAACAGAGCATCAAACTCTCTTCACCAGTTGACAATATGACATCAAGGAAACCCGCATACATAGGGTAAGTCGTTGTTCTATCTGCATTCCCTCAGTCCATTGTTCCAAACGCCTGCGCCAGCGTCTGTCCTTTGTGTTAGATTGCCGAATGGAGACAGGATTTTCTTTGTCGCACGATTGTCCCAATGTAAACGCAGCTTTATGTGGATGAAAAACTAAAACAGCTCCCAAGGAGCCAACTGCGTGTCACCGCAACTGGATTGATAGAATGCAATTTTTTGAAGCCAAATTTCTTATTGATGAGTTTCTAGCTTATGATATGCTCCTGCAATTTGGTCAAAGTTACTGTTTCAGTGCCGAAATCTGTGACGCCACTGGTTGCATTTTATTTTTAGTGTTTAATTGAAAGAAGTTAGTTGAAGGATATAGCGAAAAAAATAAATCAAATACACGAATAAACCTTTATTCTAACAAAAATTATGCTATAATAGAATGCATTTTTTTTAAAACCAAATTTCTTATTGATGAGTTTCTTGCTTATGATCTGCTCCTGCAATTTGGTTAAAGTTACTGTTTCAGTGCCGAAATCTGTGACGCCACTGGTTTCATTTTATTTTTAGTGTTTAATTGAAAGAAGTTGGTTGAAGGATATAGCGAAAAAAATAAATCAAATACACGAATAAACATTTATTCTAACAAAAATCATGCCATTTTGGGTTTTTGAGGCTATCGATGGAGTGTATAAAGATGCAAACGGATAAAATGAAAAACTGTAATGTCTTCAACCTTGCTGAGCATCGGACTATCTGCCTAGAGACACTTGGAGGAACACGATCGATTTTATTTGATATTGATTTGATTTGGCAATTTAACGGACAGTATATTAGTAAAAGTAGGTAGTCGATTTGGTGTTTTATTATGTGCCTGGGTCTAGCAGCAGATACCACACCATAGTTAGAACAACATCAAAGGTTTATTAACACAGCTAAATGGGAAGTGGGCGAGCATGCTGTGTATAGCCTTTATATATCATGTCACCCATGAATACACTACACGATCCTTTCTTTAAAACAAAGAAGATTTCAAACAACTTCATAGAACATTAAATTATTAATAAACAAACCTATATTATTATGAATTACACTTTAAACTTAACATTAAAACTTGGCAACATAAAGGCTGTTATATATCATGTCGCGCATGAATTCACTACAGATTTGGTAAAAAAGTATCATATAATAAAATGCATCACGAAATTTGCTAATTTTGATGTCTTCCTAAGCAAAATGTTTCAGTTATATTCCAATGTACTTCCCAAACAGAAAATATAGAATTAAGAAAAAGGATTACTTTTTATACAGATTTACAGATTATAACTTGTTGAGACAATTCTATGGCCACCAATAATTCAAGGATTTGATTTTTATGGTGGATTTGTGAAATTTTCTAATGGATTCAAAAAACATGATAATCAATTTTATACCGAAATTAAGTTCCCACCAAAATTCATGTTGCTTCACGATAACCTGAAATTCTTTTTCTACCTATTTTAAATTTATTTTTTAGAATCTGATTTTATTTATTAAACTATCAGCACCTACTGTTCTCCTTACTGGCCTCATCATACTGTTTTCAGTTTTAAATACTGCATATAGATTAGTGTAACAAGCTATAAAACGAAATAAAACCCATTTGAGTTCTAATATTTTGCATAACTTTGTCACGAATTTCTGCATTAAAGTCGTCAGAAAATCTCTAAATAAAGTTTCTATTCCTTACAATACGCATTTTACAATATTCTTGAAGCGCTATGTTTATTGAACCTGTACAATAAAAGTGAAGCATCCTGATTTGTTAGCTATGCTTGCGAAGTGCCGAAATAAATTGTCAAAATCGGTCCAATTGTTTAGATGAGGGATTCAGTCAAGGTTTTTCCCCATAGAAAATGTACAGTGAAGTAGTGTTTTTTTTATTTCTCTCGGAATGGAGGGCGTGGAGTGCAGGCGTCAATGACGACGATTCTAGGGGTCATGAGCTTTCACATAAGATAAAAATTGCCGAAATCGGTCAAGTGGTTGAGGATGGGAGACTCTGTTACAGTTTTCCCCCCATAGAGAATGTATAACAGTGAAGTAGGTGTTTTTCGATTTATCTTGGAAATGGAGGGCAGTACCGAGGCAGGCGACAATTGACGGCGTATTTAGGGATCACGAACTTTAAATTTTAATAAATATTGTCGAAAACTGTTCATTATTTTTGGCTTACCACTTATTTTAAATATATAGATAGTTTATTGTGTGTTAAAACTCGCGGGCAACGTTACTGAAACGAATTTGCTTTCGGATACGAATAATCTAACTTTAATTCTAATTTTATCAGTCCTACCGGTATTGAATTAAGAAAAAAATGCTTACGAGATTTCATAATAATTATAATGATGAATTATGAAATATATTAATTACTAAAAAACAAAAAGTGTTTTTAAATGAATTGTTTTATTGGTGTACTACAACGTATAAAAAATATTTTTTTTTATTAGAAGTCTAGAAGTTCATGCGAAATTCTCAAAACTGTAAAGTATTGAAAACAAAACGATAATGTAATTAACTCTTAGTGAATATCGAAAGAAAGAAGATTCTTAAACATTAATCATGAATTAAATATCTTTTGAATGTGATTATAATTCCAATTTCTCAGGGTTTTTAAATCAGCGCCTGATATTTTTATGATTTTTGCTTTGATCTTCAGAATTTTAATTAAAAAATATTTTACACATTTTAACATATTAATTAAAGCATGCTTTTCAATACTTTACTTACTTTTTTTACTTTATAATACTATTTTTACTAGTATAATATATTTTTTTAGTATTTATAGATAATTTTTTCTAATCGAAAGATGTAATATTACATTTAAGTCCTTTTTAGCAAACTTTCTTCCTGGAAATATTACGTGTTTTGAAATAGTCAGTTTGATACTGATTTTCAAATATCAGATCTTTTGTTTATTGAAGTCATTTTTTCAAGCTTTAAAATGAATTTTAATAGATATTTCTTTATACATATTTCTTTAGCTATATAAATTACATGAAATTAGCTAATAAATAACCGATTTAAACAATTTAAGGCTTAATTACAAGGTCAAAAACCTGAACTTTTATTTTTTCAAGACAAAAAAAATTTTTTAAATGAAATGTTTAAGAATATCCAAAGCTTTTAAAGATCGTTTAAGCTCCTTTTTAGGACAATTCATTATTATTATTTATTTATTTATTGTAGAGAACAATCTGTTAAAGGTATCAAAATGCTCTCAAACATTTCACTGAAGACCTGTCGTGTATGGGACCTATTGCACGTACGTGCACGCTCTCCCACTAGTGTGGTACGGAAGTTTGGAGATGGGGTGCCAGCTCAGGTGTTGTCCTCGCCATCTGACCGCAGTCCAAAATTACGAGGTCCTTCCAAAAATAGCCCTTGTATTGCTTCAAAACTAGACACAAATATAACCAAAACTAGAAAATCACCCGTCATGTTACGACGGGTGCAAATTTCCCGTCAAATTTGACGTGTTTAATTAGATAAATATGAGAGAGAAATGTTTAACATTGTTTGAAAACAAATAAAATAAACATATGTTTTATGACAGGAAATATTTTTTTTATTTACATATTATTCACATATTTCTTTATTCAAACTATATCACGTGCATGATATACCACTAACGTTATTTACTACTTTCTATTAAAAAAAGGAAATTAATTTGAAATATGTGATTAATATAATTTAAAATTTCTCGGGAACTATTGATCATAACGAGATAAATTTTATATCAATCGATAGAAAATTTATTTAACTATTTTAGAGCTATTAAATTTGAAATTAGAAAGACAGTTACTCTTTTAAATTTAAAATTACTGAAATTTAGGTTCTCCAGCAATGAAATAATGCTGTTTAACGTCTCTCAGTGCTATGGCGCGAGTTTTATTGTTAGTGACGTCAGAGCGTTACCGAGAGACAGATCTGGGGTATTATATTAATAATTAAAGCATTTCACATTAACTATAAAACGTGGTTAGTGATTGAGGTAAAGTAATTTAACAAGACTTTTTTTCATAAACTTGTTCACAGAACTTCATTCAAAGATTAAAATTTGTAACATTCTTTAAGTCCGAAAATTACCTAAATTTCTTTTTTTATAATTTAAATCCTCTGAATTAAAAAAAAATCAGTTCCCCACATGATTCAAAACCTGGATAAATAGATAAACCAGAACTAGCTACATTCCAGTTTATCTGATTATCGACGTTTCTGTTGCCTCATTTTTATAACCCTCTCATCTTTAAAAACACCTACAATAAAAATAATGAGGTCAGCATGGTCTCTATAAGCGATAATATTCTTGCCCTGGGCTCGACTGCATATATTTAGCATTCCACATTCTTTTTTTCATATCGAGTATTGTTATTTTTTCAGCTGAAGAGATAAATGGCGGGTTTATTTTATTTTAATTTATTCTGCCCATTTGTTTTGAAGAGTGGATGTCCCTGGACATCTGCTTCGCATTGCGCAACAGGTAAATGATCTTGGACGAAATTGCAAATATTTTTTCTCCCTTTGCATGCCGTCTTCTTTCTTTAGGTATTTTATTTCCTAATTTAAATAACCGGTTAATATTACCAATCTTGTTAGTATTCATAGTTTGTATTGACTAAAAAACAAAAGCCATTTTTGTTTGAAAGATATGAGCTTTTCAACGTACTTCTTAAGTCGTTTCATTTGCCTTTGCGGTAGTATTTACTATTTTAATTTTTTGAAAGTGATGAAAAGATTACCTAAGCAATGATATTTCATGTTATAATCAACTTCCATTCACTTTGTTAATTCAATTCGTTTTAACAGATATTTTCTCTTAAGGTATCTGACTATGTCTAAAAGACGGTTTTGGGTCGAAATTCACAATTTTTTTATGGTTTTACTTTAAAGCACATTTGTTTTGCTTTCGAAATCTGGGTTTGTTTTATTTTTGCCATGAATAGAAACGGAGATATATAATTTTTTATAAAACACGGTAGCTGAAAACGAAACCGGAAGTTGGCTGTTTTCCCTCGTTATACCAAATACACCGCACTCTGAAGTATAAATTAATTTGCTTTTTATTTATTTCACTTAATTATATACTCTATCTGCAAGCCATGTCAATTTGAATTAGATTTTGAGTTTCGACAAGCTACTATGGACATTTTTGCCAAAATGCACATTTGTGGAATTACAAAATTCACGTTTTGGGACATCGATAGCTAAATTGTTGTTTAATGATCGATTTTATGGTCTTAAAAGAATATTTCATGAACTGGGAATAGTTCCTGGTCAATATATACATTGAAATAATATTTTAACCTCAATAACCATAGAATCGTCCTTTCTAAGAGACAGTCTTTGGAAGGAATAAAAAGCACTAGAAAAAATTATGGGCTAAAGAATGAAAAATGTGATAAGATTCTGAATAAAAAGGTGTATCTTACAAATTTGACAAATTTCAAAAGAAATTAAATAAATATATTTTTAATGAAACGCAAATTAAAACTTTAAATGCGTTTTTTGAAAAACTTAACTTTTGTCAAAAGTTACTTACGCAAAACATGATATCTCGAAAAATTATCTATATATTTCCTTGAAATTTAGTGTAGTCAAGGCAATGAACTAGAGATATAGTTTTGAGATCAATAGTTTTTGATTTAGAGCTGCTTAATGTTGATTATACCTATGCATTTTGTGAAATTTTTAATAAGAGAATATTCGACTGGCCATAACTTTCCTCTAAATGCAAGTATTTCTTAGATCCTAGTTAATTGCCTTCACCGTAGCTGTAAATGTGCTGTGTAGAGAAATAATTTGAATGTATGGATAAAAATTTCTGCTAGAGTGTTTTGCTTCTTGCTCTAATTTTCCCCATTTTTTTACCTAAACTATCGCATTTTACTGAATCTCAAGTGTCATAAAATTTCCTGACTGGTATTAATCATTGTTTTGAATCATATTGAGTCAGAAGATAAACTGAAATTGCACATTAAAGTGCTTTTTCAAAAATTCGTTCTCCCATGTAGCAAATACCACAAATGGTACTTGCATCCAAACGAACAAAAATATTTGGAAATAGAGACGAGATTAGAAATGAAATTTCCACTGCAAAAATTAAAATCGGAAAATTTTATGCTTTCGACTTTTAGGCCATAGTGGCCTCGTTAGAGATTTCCTCCTTCGCGACCTGAGGGCTGCTGGTTCAAGACCCAACTCTACGGAAGACCAGCCTTGTGCGTTAAATACGTGGAAGATCAAATGTAGTCCAACTGGTGTGGTATCAAAATTTGGCTGGTTCAAGACCCAACTCCACGGAAGACCAGCCTTGTGCGTTAAACAGGTGGAAGATCAAATGTATTACAACTGGTGTGGTATCAAAATTTGGCCGGTGAGGCTGGCTCAGGTGTTGTCCTCCTGGTCCGACCGTGGGTCAAAATTACGTGGTCCGTCCCAAAATAGCCCCGATGTACCTTCAAAATAGGACATTAGTCTAAATAAAATACAGCGTGTCCACACTTATCGTGGTCCAATAGTCAATTTCTAAACCGTTAGAGATAGACGTATAATTCTAATTGGAAAAATGCTTTAAATAAAGGGAAGAATTATATTTTATGTTTTATGAGTCACTAAATATATTTCTGAAAAAGTTAAGAATTCTAGCTTTTTATACGGG
>BGPR01011918.1:30989-46804 GCA_013235015.1 Araneus ventricosus
TTTCAAGTTTCGAATTTTTCCTTGTTTTGTTTTAGATACCGACGTCGCTTTTGTTATGTTAATAATGATGGTGTTTATAGACATCGAGTTGGTCATTTGCATAATTAATTAGCAGACCTGTATACTTCTCTCCAAAGCCTGTTAAATTTGGGCAAGAATGCCAAGATCAAGCTGAGAGCACTTTAAAATTTCTTTCCATCCTACAGTCGCTTCTATTTTAAATTCTCCACCTTATCATTATCATAATCTTTGTCTAATGCTGCTTTATTTTCGTCACTTTTATTCCTTTGTTTTTGCCGCTAATTAAAAAGAATTTTTTTCATGGTTTTGCTTGTAAAAAGGTTAAATTTTTTCCACTTCTTGTTGTAGCATTAATAACAATGCCAAGTTTGTTCATGTAGCAAAAGACACAACCTTTGTACAATAAATAAATAAATACAAAATGTACAGTTAATTAAAGGTAGGAGACAATTTAAAACAAACAAAAAGGCTAAATTTTAAAGAAGGCAATATTTAGGACAAACAATAGTTATTTACAGTTGTTAAGAGATATTAACAAATTTCATAAAGATGCAATAAATTAGTTTTTCCTGTAAATATAGATTCTTTCTAGTATAAAGTGAGGGCTGCTTTGACTTTGTGATAGGGTTCCAGATCCGATTTCTTGGAAGATCTTCCATGTAAGTAGAAGCCAAGCTATCCCCGTCTTGCCTTGGCATCCGGGGATAGTCGTCGTCCAGTTGTTTGAGCAGTTCTCAGTCGGAAACTGAGGTTGAAGTGCCGAATAATCACTGGCCGTAGCCCAACCCCTTCCACGGTAGGTACGTTACGTCATTGGAGCGGAGTTAACTCAACCCCACACCATTACTATGGCCACCAGGGAAGCGAGAATCCGCTTACTTATTCGACGACTTTTCATTTTCCATGATCTTGCGACAGGGTTCGAGACCCGAGTTCACGGAAGACCTTCCATTTAAGTAGAAGTCTAACTATCCACGTCTTGCCTTGGCATCCGGGGATAGTCGTCTCCTAATGGGTTGCGCAGTCCCCAGTCGGAAACTGAGGTTGCAGTGCCGAATAATCACTGGCCCTATCCCAACCCCTTCCACTGTAGGTACGTTACGTCATTGGAGAGGAGGTAACTCAACCCCACACCATTACTATGGCCACCAGGGAAGCGAGAATCCGCTTACTTAGGATCGGTGCACACCAGCCGATTTGTGTCGTTGAGCAGCAAAATATAACAATAGGAACCCCCATTCCCCCTGTGGAGACACAAAGGGGGCACGTGAGTCACTATTGTTATATTTTACTGCTCAACGACACACATCGGCTAGTGTGCACCGGCCTTATTCGGAGACTTTTCAGAGCAGTAAAATATGACAATAGGAACCCCCATTCCCCCTGTGGAGACACAAAGAGGGCACGTGGGTCACTATTGTTATATTTTACTGCTCAACGACACAAATCGGCTAGTGTGCACCGGCCTTATTCGGAGACTTTTCAGAGCAGTAAAATATAACAATAGAAACCTCCATTCCCCCTGTGGAGACACAAAGAGGGCACGTGGGTCACTATTATTATATTTTACTGCTCAACGACACAAATCGGCTAGTGTGCACCGGCCTTATTCGGAGACTTTTCAGAGCAGTAAAATATAACAATAGGAACCCCCATTCCCCCTGTGGAGACAAAAGAGGGCACGTGGGTCACTATTGTTATATTTTACTGCTCAACGACACAAATCGGCTGGTATGCACCGGGTCTTATTCGGCTACTTTTCAGAGCAGTAAAATATAACAATAGGAACTCCCATTCCCCCTTGTGGAGACTCAAAGAGGGCACGTGAGTTGCTATTGTTATATTTTATTGCTCAACTACACAAATCGGCTGGTGTGCACCGGGCCTTATTCGGCTACTTTTCATTTTCCATGTAAATGAACCTAGTGTGCATTAAATTATTCCTAGATCAAAGTCCTCCCCCACTGGTGTGGTGCGAAAGCTTGAAGAGGGAACCGCCTGGTCAAGGGTCATCCTCCTCATCTGACCATCTCTTAAAATTATGAGGACCGTCCCAAATCAGCTATTTAAAGTTTCAGAGATAGAGTTTAATATGACTTTAAAATAAAAAAACAAGGTAAAAGTTTTCCCTATGGACATTTTAGCAAACTTTGAGGGGTTTTCTTTTATCTGTTAAATTCTCTTTGCATGTGGAATTTTTTGCCGGAATAGTTAATCCCGACTTGCAATGTGACATGATTCTTTTGACAAGTTTTGAAGATGTATTTCTGCAATAATATTGCATAATATGTTCTTGCTGATTTTGTTTTTTTTCTTTGCTTTTCAACAAATCCAATTACATATCTTCCCACTGCGAGCGCAAACTGTCGTGGTCTCTTTCTCCTGCATAATTTTGAATTCACTTTCCAATTACTAGTGTGGTAATTGCTTCGCTTTCGTGGACGTATCTTTTGAAAATACAAGGAGTGCTAAACTGGTTTCTTCCAATAGTAACAATTCCTCATTAGTTTTTAATTAGGTGAAATTTTAGTCAGTTACTTTTTCCTTCAAGGAGGTTACTTGCTTTACTGCATACTATGACAAAATATTAACTTTCTGTGGATTTAAATCGAAAAAATTCGATTTGTTTTAGATTAAATATCTCTTTAAACGAAGAAGACGATTTTCTTTTTAAAATGCTAATTTATGATCGAAATTCTAGACACAAATACACTTTCGTGTCACTACAAATTGATGCACATAAAATATTTCTGCTTGTAGTTATATATCGCGCTGCAAATATATCGATTATTATATTAATTATAAATGATATCAGAAATTTTAACTAATTCCATTCCATCTGACTTTCGCATTATAAGAAAGAACATTTCCAAAGAAAATAAAAAAGAGCGATGAACGCGATGTTTTGCAAAATTACAAACTTTTAAGCGAATATTTTTGCCTTAAAACAAAATAGTTTTAAGGGAAAAGTATTCGCCTAAAAGTTTCTACAGAAAAAATACTGCTTAAAATTAATAAATAAATGATATCAGAAAATTTAACTAATTCCATCTGTCTTTTTAAGTATGAGAAAGAACATTTAGAAATAAAATAATAAAGAGTGATGAACGCGATGTTTTGCAAAATTACAAACTTTTAAGCGAATACTTTCGCCTTAAAACAAAGTAATTTTAATGCAAAAGTTTGCACAGAAAAATACTGCTTAAAATTAATTATAAATGATATCAGAAAAATTAACTAATTCCATTCCATCTGTCTTTTGCATTATGAGAAAGAACATTTCGAAATAAAATAATAAAGAGCGATGAACGCGATGTTTTGCAAAATTACAAACTTTTGAGCGCATACTTTTGCCTTAACACAAAATAGTTTTAAGGCAAAAGTATTCGCCCAAAAGATTCCACAGAAAAGATACTGCTTAAAATTAATTATTAATGATATCAGAAAATTTAACTAATTCCATTACATCTGTCTTTTGAAGTATGAGAAAGAACATTTAGAAACAAAATAATAAAGAGCGATAAACACTATGTTTTGCAAAATTACAAACTTTTAAGCGAATACTTTTGCCTTAAAACAAAGTAGTTTTAAGGCAAAAGTTTGCACAGAAAAATACTACTTAAAATTAATTATAAATGATATCAGAAAATTTAACTAATTCCATCTGTCTTTTGCATTATGAGAAAGAACATTTCGAAATAAAATAATAACGAGCGATAAACACTATGTTTTGCAAAATTACAAACTTTTGAGCGAATACTTTTGCCTTAAAACACAATAGTTTTAAGGCAAAAGTATTCGCCCAAAAGTTTGCACCGAAAAAATACTGCTTAAAATTAAAAGTAGGCAGCACAGGGTCAAAAATTCGTTCTCGAGATTTTGATGAGTTTAGCTTCGTTCAAATGGGGTAAAAAATCACTTTTGTAGTCATGCCTGCCCGTTTATGTGTGATCAAGATTACTCAAAAGAAAAATAGCTGTGTGGACCAAATTTAGCCTGTGGTGTTTGCTAAAAAATTGTTGGTCTGCGCCAAATGTTGAACTAACTTCGTTAACGGAAAAATTTATTTCTTCAAAAGTGATACTCCATGTTCTTCATGCAACAAAACTACACGGCAAAGGGCCATATTTAGAAAATAATTTTAACATGTACGGTACCATTCATATAGAATGAAAATACAGTAGAACCCCGCTAATCCGAACTAATTGGGACCGGTGCCTGTTCGGATTTAAAAAATTTGGATTACCCGAAATTCCGATAAAAATAGAAAAGAAAAAGATGGTGCTAAATAAAATGTAAGCTATAAGTACTCAGTATTATTATCTCTTGAATTCTTTTATTCAAAAGCGATAGAAAGAGAATATGTCTCTCCTTTTTATTAGAATAATGGATGTGCTCCTGTATGAAATGACCTTATCTTACGGCTAATTGCATTAATTTCTTCAATGTGTACAAAATTATGCATGCTGAAAAGGTACTTTTTTGTTTTTAGCATGTATATTTAAATCTTTTCAGATAATCTTTTCAATTACATATAATTTTCGGAAATAAAATCGGTTTGGATTAACCGGAATTTCGGATTAGCGGGATTCTACTGTACTTATATTTAATATTTACCTGCAAATTTCCCCATATGCCCATACAAAAATATGTACAATCTGACGTGGCCATGATTAAAAATAATTTTTTTTAAAAATTGTAAAAGTCATAGAAAATTTGTGTCATTGAATAGATAAATCATTGAATTTTAAGATGTCGTAAAAATAAATTTCTGCAGATAATATCTTCCAAGTTTATCGCCTAAAAATATTAAAATAGTGAAATAATAAAAATAGTAATAAGAGTGACGAAACATCAAGGGAAATGCAATTTTGAACACTATTCAAGGATTTTTATGTATTCGAATTGAGAACCTTTGGTTGTATTACGCTCGATTAAAATCTATTCTTTTCATCACACTTTATAAGTGTCATTCTTATGTTGAAGTATTCCAGAAAGGCGAGGGGAAGAGATGTCAGAATTTTTTACCCTCTTACAGATAAAATTTGCACCATTTATTGTGGAATTTCTCATCAAATAATGATATCCACGCCGTAATTTTTTATTAACCACTTCATTTTGATTTTTTTTTTATCCTACACAGCATTCAAACCAGATCTGACAACAGCGCCCCTTGCAAAAAAAAACAACAGAAACTTTTGTTATGACTAGGCCGAAACATAGCCAAGTTTTCTCTGTATTGACTCTTTTCTCTGTATCTTTTAACTTGACAGTAAAAAAAAGTCAGAGGAAAAAAAAAAAGAAAGAACCAAAACATATTTATTATTATCGTTTGCGATTTTGATAAGCTGATTCATGTCATATGAAAATTTTCTTACCTTTCGAAATTTAAATATTTCATCAATCATATTCTGTCTGCACATGGCCCAAAACATTAAAAATTAAAAATCACCTTCTAGCCTTGTCTTGCATGTACTTCAATTACGACATGTTTATACTTTGTTTTCTATTTGGTTTGCTCTTCAAATAAACAAAGAAACACGGGAACTAAAAAAAAAAAATCATTGATCTTTAATAAATCCAAATAAAAAAAATCTAAATCTTTTATTTATCTACCCTCCGTCTTTTCCACAAACCAAGCCAAAACCTTTCGGGTTTCACAGGAATCCCAAATGAGTCATTAACCATTTTAAGTGTCGATCAATCGCCATTGTTCCGAAACAAGAGCTGAGAAAAAAAGCAGTTAAGTTTTTCTTGAGATGTTTTTTACTTCTCATCACCAACGATAAAAATAGTGGAAAAAAAAGTAGATATAATCAATCCCACGCTCAGTGTTTTTTCTCGAATGTGTGCCGATTGTCCAGAGAGCACAGAGCCTGGGGCGCATTCCTGTCCTTAACCTTGGCAGGTGTGCGTGAAGGGCAGTCGAACTGAGGCACGAGTGAAAGTGCCGTCGCCCTGTTTCAAGGCTACAGGATATAGGTTTACGGTTCGCGCTAGTCCACGCTCCACGGCGCGAAGTGTCTTTTTCCTCATAAAAAACTCCTCTTCGCTCCGTAGGCGAGAGGAAGTGAAACCGACTATAAACAGCAGAAATTGCCAACCAGATTGCTTGTAGGAATTTCACGCCCCAATGGAGGCTTTTTTCCGATTCCGGAGGTGGATAATTCGACACTGAAAAGTGGAAGAAGGATCGCTTACTTTTTTTTTCTCCGATTGCGGAGGGTTTTGTTTCTGGTGGAATTCGGGCATTTGTAAAATTTTTTCTTCGATTTTGCTTAATTTCGTCGTTTAAGTAAGGTTACAAAACGTCCGGATGTGGTCCGGACAATCCGGATTGCAAGGTCACGTTCGAACTAGCGTCCGGATCTTCAGAATATCCGGATTTATGAGAGACACTGAAATTTGGAAGAAGGATCACTTAATTTTTTTTCCCGATTGCGGAGGGTTTTGTTTCTGGTGGAATTTGGGCATTTATTCGATTTTGCTTAATTTCGTCGTTGAAGTAAGGTTACCAAACGTCCATATTTGGTTCGGACAATCCGGATTTCGAGCTGACGTTCGAGCTAGCGTCCGGATCGTCAGAATATTCTGATTTATGAGAGTGAATGCGGTGAGAAAGACACTGAAAAGTGGAAGAAGGACCGCTTACTTTTTTTTTCCCGATTGCGGAGGGTTTTGTTTCTGGCGGAATTCGGGCATTTGTAAAATTTTTTCTTCGATTTTGCTTAATTTCGTCGTTTAAGTAAGGTTACAAAACGTCCGGATTTGGCCCGGACAATCCGGATTTCGAGCTCACGTTCGAACTAGCGTCCGGATCTTCAGAATATCCGGATTCATGAGTGTGAATGCGAAGAGAGAGAAATCTGTTTGTATTTCGAAAAGCTGACGTATTCGATAAAGCTGACTTTATTCCGCCAGTGAAGAAAATTCATTGTTTAAACTGCTTACCTCCGTTGTCCATGAGAAAGCGAATGAGCCTCCTTATCTAGACCCCAGTTAAAGCTGAAAATTAAAAGTTTTGGCCTTTTTATTTTAATTCTTTTTTTCATTGTTATAATTTTGAATTACCAAACATTAATAAAAATTCTATCTTCTTTGCAATCTGACGCCTTAAATTTTTATTCAATTCTTCAAACTCTGTGCTACATACATACATAACCCACGCCGACCGACTCGCCCAAAGGGTTTAGATTCAGCAAGGATCGACCGGGAGGAGTCAGACCTGTCGTGAAAGAAAAAAGTTACAATATTTGGAAGGTAGGGATTGCAAAGCTACGTGCAAATAGAAAAAAAAAACACAAATACAAACAGAAACACAGACAAAAACATACACAAATACAAACAAAAACACAACACAAAAGCACCAACGGTACTACAAAATAAAACCAACGTTGCAAAACACAAAAAACAAAAAAGGATAATAATAATGATGAAAAACAGAAACTCAATCAAAGGATTACTTACATAACAATAAATACTTTGAGTGCAGTAAATTAATGTACAGAAGTTAAATACAATTCAGATCACAAACGCTGCAAATCATCACAAATTTTCCTAGAAATTTCAAAATTTGACTTCAACCTGTTTAAAAATAAATAGTTTTTACAAAGTTTTCTAGTCCAGTGAGTCCGAGCAGCACCTGTCAGTAGTAGTAAATGATAGCCCTTGGTTTACATACATGAAATCAAGTAATGGTCAACATCTCCATGCTCACCACACAAATAATCAGGATTGTTCAAAATCTTGAACCTGCACAGATATGCTAAATTCTGTGCTAGTATTATAAGAGGATCGTTGGTAGGTAGCTTTTAGAATTTTAAACTATACTTTGACCTCCCCTCCAAGGCCCTTCAACCCCCCTCCCCGGCGTGTCCGGATTTAATTTTAAAAATTATGGTAACCCTACGTTTAAGTATCATTTTATGTGAGAAAAGCTGCAGTGGAAAGTATGTATTATTCAATTTTCTAAAATATGAATACAGAGCATAAACAACCATCCATCTCAAAATTCTAAAAAATAGATACATAAATAAATAAAGCCATTTTTTACCACATAAATGTTATTTATACTATAACTGGCACACGTGATAATTACGAAATAAATATTTACTAAAATATTTGTTTCGTAATTTTCACGATAAACTTTAGTAAAATATTAATCAACATGTGTTCTGCTTCTTTAAGAATGAAAAATAAATATTAACGGTCATCATCTCAGAATTCTAGAAAATAAGTTTTCAAAAGAACATTTTTCATGTAGCTGCCAAACGATAATTACCAAACTAATATTTATAAAAGTAAAAATCCATTTACATATTAATATCAAACTTTAATTATATATTTGAGATCAAGAAGTACCAAAAATAATAAACTTCAAACTATTCCATTTCTTTAAGAATGGAAAAAAACACGAACGACTGCCTACTTCAGAATTCTAAAAAAAGAAGGAACAACAGAAACATTAGTTATACAACTGGCAGACGGTAATTACAGAGGCATTATGTAAAAATAAATAAGTATATTTTAATATTAATCATTAATTAAATATTTTTATTCATAAATTCTTTAGATTTTCACAATTTTATCAATAAATATTAATTTTATATGAAATGAAATAATCTGATTTTGTGGGAAAATGTAAATTCGCTCACTTAGTAGGTACCAAAAAATTTTATTATTTTCAATAAAACGTTATGAGAATCAAAATTAATGATTAAATTCCTCGTGTAGGGAGTGGGTGGTGAGGTCGACTTCCTTGTCTTCGCTTCTAGATTTTGTTCTCAATTTTTTTTCTCCTCATTTCGAGACTAAACAGCTTAATAGCAAGCATACATCTCAAACCTCTTTAAACTAAACCCAAACCTATCAAAACTAGTTTTCTAATTTCCGCTTTGACCATTGTATCTTTTTCTGGAATCTTGTATGAAATTATACAAAAGGACTTCTGCAAAAGGTATTTCCTTT
This sequence comes from Araneus ventricosus, assembly GCA_013235015.1. Taxonomy (NCBI): domain Eukaryota; kingdom Metazoa; phylum Arthropoda; class Arachnida; order Araneae; family Araneidae; genus Araneus; species Araneus ventricosus. Next base: position 39,978 of record BGPR01011918.1, read on the forward strand.
TTGAGTAATACGACGCAAATATTAATGTAGAAATACAAAATAAAAAAAATGTAAATGTTAATACGGAAATATAAAAGTTCTTGAATTAATGTAAAAATATCTGGAAAGTAACTCTTAGTATGTCCACATATTGAAGTAAATGAGGTCGCCGGACCTGGCATCTTTACAGGACCATTGGAAATATCCTACAGAAAGGATCATACTTTAAAAAAATTACGGGAGGCTGTCTTTTTCAAACAGTCACTGATGTTAAAGGCGTAGGACTACTTTATTCGCGTGACTCTTTTGTTTCTCGGTTTCTCTTTGTTACTCGCGATTCTCTTTTGTTTCTCGAAGCTTCTCGGACTCTCTTTGTTACTCGCGATACTCTTTTGTATCTGGAAGTTACTCGCGATACTCTTGTTTCTCGAAGTTATTCGTGATTCTCTTTTGTTTCTCTGAAATAGTAATGTATGGAAAATTGGCGAAATAAAATGAAACTAAGGTTACGATGAAAATTGTTTTATTTCTTAATAAAATATATTACAATGTCAATTGTTTTGTTTTGAATTCTTCAATCGTGCATGTATATGTTACAATTCTGTGTAGGATAGGTCGATGTTATGAAAAGTAACATACATAATTTAATGTATGTTTCTTGTAGAAGTTGAATCAATTTATGAATTCCCCAGAGTACTAGGATGATTTGTTGGCACCATGTTCAAATCAAAATGCTTCTTCACGAAACCGAACGCTTTCTCGTTCCTTTTGACATCTACATTAAAGTCACCCATAACAATAATTGGAACATCTTTATCTATATGAAACTCTTCATAGATCAGCAAACTTGTCTCTGAATATTTTATAAGTGCGCTGAATAAGAACATTTTCAAATGGGAAGCATCTACTTCCGGATGAATGTAAACTGACGATAGTATTCAACGCGACTGACCATTAGTTGTAATATCGGTCATACAAATAACTCCAGCGTCGATGTCTTGTAATCGACGTTTATTATGCACAGCAAAATGTATAGGCTGCATGTGACGTCACCAATTCGTGCGTATTTTTGCCCAACTTTGCGACTCAGTAGTCGCTGAACTATAATTCCGATTTTCATTTTTTTGTAACTTCTTTTGTTACCCTTTATCTCTAAAATGAGACATTAGTTATGTTTTAACGGATGTAGTTTTATTCCGTTTTTTGGTCGTTTTGGCGTGCGAATCAAATTCCTTCCTGAGACCCCAATGGGAGGAGCGTAGTCCTACGTTAAAAAATTGTTTTTTACAGAAAGCATGCTGCTAAATTTATTCATAGAAAAATTGTTAAAATATTGTTACTTTCAAAAAATTGCTATGTTTAAAAAATTGAAAACTTGCCGTATTAAATGAAGTCAGTAAATTATATTGGTCTACTGTTGGATGAAACTAGTAGATGCAATAACGAAAAGCTTACTAAATTTCTTTTGAAAGGTAGCTGATGTCTCTTTCGTAAGATAAAGTCATGTTCTTTTTTATGTACTTTTATTTAACTCGATTCATTTTATATTTGCAAAGAAGAAATTTTACAATCGATTTTCCACTTTCATTTCCTTGTGTGCTGGGATTCCGAAACTTTGCACGCATGTATATTATCGATGACAATATATTCTTTTAACGTTTTCTTAACCGAAGAACTTAGTCGAAGAATATATTCAGTCACTTTTCAATGAATTTGAGAAAATCACCTTTCATCTATATAGGGTACTCCTATTTTTCTGGCATTCGTGTGATGAAACAGCATTCGAAATGTTGGAGTTTCATTGATTATAACTCTTTTACCATGGAGAATTTTTAGCAATCTTTAGCACGAGTTAGCATGTTCTTCCACTCATGTATCGATGAACTTGTTTATGTGGATGAACATGTTATGTGCATGTCCCATATATACTTCCTCGTTAGAGGGGGTTGATGAAATACATAGGCATAGTAAGAAATAACCCAAATTGCAAAACTACAAAAATGTATACATTTTCAGTAAAGATTACAAGCAGAAAAATCAAACAAATTGAATGTTTAAAACAATTTAAGGAAAACCTTTGAAGAATGCCAATATTTTTTCTTTTTAAATTAATGATTCCTTAAATAATCCCAAGATGCTCTACAATATTGCTACGATATCTACCCGATACTCTACAGCATTCAGAACATCGACCAACATTGTAAATATCGTGTACAATATTTTTGTGCTAATATGGATTATAAAAAATTATATACGTTTTTATTATAAGAACGCTATTGTTCTGAGATCTTAATCTTTTCCATTGTCAATTTTGCATCTTTTTTTCTGTTTTTTTTCCAGCTTACAGTCTCCAACTTCGATGGAACTTCTTGTTCCTCGATTCTGCTTCTGTAAATCAACCTTTTTTGAAAGGTGTATAAGGACAATAACAATCATTGCACACGAGCCGAATTCCTCCACTCCGCTAATCCATTTACATAGTCTTTGATATCCACTTGTGCATTGAGGATATTGCTACGTATCTGTAATACCATTTCCTTGTCATGTTAGTCTTACGTTAGGAAATAGAGATTAACAGCGATTCTTATTGGATACAAGCTAATGCCCTCTGACCTTGGCGATTAAATGAAGGTTCTAGAAAATGCAAGAATTATGGAACTATCTCTATTAGAAACCAAGATACGGAGATTCTTCTGGAGTATTCCATGTCACGTGACGCCCTGTCGGAAAGCTATAAAAACCCGAGGTGCACAAATGAGTTAGTCGCTTTTTGGGTTGCGATCGTAGTGCGAGTTGGTCAGCTGTTAGACGCTGAACGCCATTGAGTGCTGTATATATTATTTAATTAATTATTTACTGTCTGCTTGTGTTGTTAATTTATACAAATGCCTTTGTTTTTGTTACCAGCGCTTCGCGTTTTCTGGAATATTCGTGGAATAAAGAGCCATCTTCCATTATCCAGCTCGTGGGATTACATTCCCCATACAACCATCGGACGATTTTCATGACAATATTCATTTTGCGATTAATCAGTGTGACTTTCGAAAGTGAGAATTTTTATCAGAGACTCGACGGTTTTTTGTTGCACTTCATTATAATTTCCTGGCATTTCTCAGGAAGGGATATGGTCTCATACTTCCTTTTCAACTCTTCCAAAATCTTGGTAGCTATCAAGATATGAATGAAAGAATTTTTCTTTAAATGTCCACGGAAATAGAGAAGGGAAAACTGAGATCCTGTATCTCGTAACTCTGATCAAAATGCACTGTTTAACAGGTTTTTATGTTTCTAATCAACAATTTGTGCTCGTCATTTGAGAAAAGAGCAGTGCCGCAAAAAAATATGTCTCAAAAAAATACAATCATAATACAATTTTTTAAAAACCAACTTTACCTTCAAATAGCCCACAATTTTTAATTGCAATTATTTGAACTGTGTTTTAGAAAACTATCGCTTTATCTTTTTTTCGATGAATAACTTTTGTTAAAAGTTTTTCATCGAAATGTGTATAATTCGAATGTGTATTAAAGCAGATGAATTTTCGTCAGGGCAATGGGAAAGCGAAACCAGCCAGTGTCAAATAATAGAAAACGAAAAAAAAAGAGTAGACAACCAAATCAAGGGAGCGAAGGTGAGTCTTGAATGAGAGAAAAAAGTAACATCAGACTGTTGGCCGTGTGCCAAACCTGGGCTGTGGCCCGAGTCGTTGCCAAATTCAATAGACGGAAACATCTGTTTTCGATTTCCGATGTGTCACTTAGCTATTGCGCAGTCACCAAATTTCGATGCTTTCGAGGGCTATTGGGTTTGCAGCCCCAATCACTTTAGGCTCTACTTATTGAGACCTTTTCTGTTCTTCTTCTCCGTTTTAATTATTTTTATTTTCCCATTTTGTTGTTCATCGAACTCTCAACGTGGTGAAATAACCAAATAAAAATTTAAAAAAAATAAATAAACTTTTAAAATAATTTCTAGGGGTGCTGCAGCTCTATACAATCTTATATTTTTGCAATAAAGAGCATTTACGAATAAGTAGTTTTACTGTTATTTGAATGTATCCATGTTTACGGGGATACAAGCGAAGGAAACTTTGGGACAATCCCGAATTTTACAGGTCTGTCGGGGTAGGGTGGCGCCAGAGGGGGGGGGGCCAGGGCACCCCCGGCGGGGATGCTGTGCCCTCCATCGGGGAAAAATTTTGTATCTAGTCGGGGAAAATATTTCTATGGGTATTCAACTGTAGTTGATAAATAATAATCTGGAGAAAATTTCAGACCAATTTCATTACACTCGTCCCCCAATACAGCAGGACGTGCCCCCCCTGTCGGGCAGATCGGGCTCCCCCGTCGGGAAAACCCTAGCGCCATTCCTGGTCTGGGGATATGAGAAAATATTAAACAGTCCCAAATTTCCTCATCTTTAAATTAATCACTATTTTAGGCGGAAAAACAGTGTAACAGATATTATGATTTCGTAAGCATTCCTTTAGAATGAGAGTTGATCGCCGCGCACGGGATTTCAGGCCATTTCAAGTAGACGTCACTCGTATTGTAAAGAATTAAGTAATCTGTGAAACAACATTTAACATTAGTATAATCTTCAGAATATTCATTTTTTAACTATAAAAATGTCCGAAGAACAAATTATTACAAACGTGCATGAATGAGTTGTAGCAGCTGGCTCTCCAACCAATCCATTGTCTAGATTTTGGTATTAGAGGACAACGGGTCCGATACCTATTACCACCAAAGATCTGCTTTATGCGCGGACCTGAAGCACTTTAAGTACATTGGTTCCAATCTTCTAGCTGCTGTGTTGTAAAAGTTAAAACAGGAGAGTGCTGGCTCAGACGTCGTTCTCGTCGTCTGACCGCGATTCCCCAGTCCCCAGTAAGCCCTAGCATATTTTCAGTTCTGAACTTTAAACAATAATCAAAAAGTATAATACATAAATCTGTCGCGGATTTGAACTCTGAAAAAGTGGTCGTCGTTCCTATGTTACGAAAGTCAGTATTTTATTATACAAAATATGTTTCTGTTTTGTTTGTTTCATCGACTTTTTTTCATTGTCAGATTTATTTTGAAGACACATGAAAAACCAGCGGGAGTGGTCTCCCCCAAACTGTCTCGTATGCTCCTAACGCATGTGGAGAAAAAATAAGCTAAAGGGCAGTTAAATGAGCAAGCGTCCCTAACGCAGTGGAGAAAAAAGCTTGGGAATCGGAAGCTTGGAGGCGAAAAGCATGGGTAGAAGCGGTGAGGATTGTAGCGGAAGTGAATCGCGCAATTACGCAATAACGGCCCCGCTTCTTTGTGTGATAAGAAAAGACAAATAAACGATTTGAACAACTTTTTTTCGACCGATTGAAACTAAAATTGGATAAGTATCTACAATTAATGTTAGCAGACATCATACCAATTTTTATTTATCAAAGCTGTAGGGTTTACGAGTTATAATGTTTAAAAGTATGCGATTATACAGACCGACAGACAGACAACCCTCTGATGGATTTGTCCCAAAATTTGATACGGATCTGCATTCCTGATGATAAAACTGTGTACCAAATTTTATCCATCTAGCTATTCAAGTTTTTGAGCTATAGTGTTCACATAAACGCACACAGACGGATAGACAGACTTCCCTTACATGGATTTTGTCCAAAATTTGATAGAAATCTTCAAATTACGTGTCAAGATCACATACCAAATTTCATATCTCTAACTTTATAATAGTTTTTGAGTTATCGTGTTCATAGACAGACACAATTCTAAAATTGAGTTTTTCGAACTCAGGGAGGCCTAAAACGTGAAGATTCGTCCAAATCTCGAGTTCGAATTTTTTGAAGATTACAATACTTCCTCTTTGTATGCTTCGTATACGACAAAGTGAAAAGAGAACATCACAAAAGAATATTGAACTTAAATGGCTATACAAAGAGCGAATATTTATTTTTTTTTTCAAACCTGCATTCGAATTTTGAGCAATAGCTGAAAAAACTACTATTTTCCCTCTACCAGAAACCTTCGCATAACCACTAAAAACATTCCTTGCATCTATTTTCTTTTCATTGTTAATTCCCCACTATGTATAAATGTCCGTTATATCCGTTGCTGATGGGGGCAGATGTTCCAGCAGCAGTGGCAGATCTGCTTACCCCATTGTTGTTCTTTGTTCTCCTGGGCCGTTCCAGCGGAAGCAACAATGAATTCTGGTTCGTGTTTGTTCGAATGACAGAGGGCGTTCGACTTGCACCTGCCTTGTAGTTAAGTGACTCGTGCAGAACGACATTCAGCTGCAAAAGTTATGTTGGTAAGATTATCTTTTTGCTATTTTTTGTGGAAGTTTTCCATTTCCCTGCTGGCTTGCCCAAATGTTGCGGCAAAGGTAGTGAAAGGTATTTAGAACGAAATCCGGAAGTGTAATTTGAGTGGGTTTTGCTTTGCATAAGATAAGTTTGTTTGGAATAGGTTTTTTTAGTGATGTTATAGGAGAATTTAACAGATAAAATATTTTCCCCATCTTTTATATATGTATCAATTCCGGTTTTTCTCATTTTAATATTTTTGGCGGGAAAAAGGTTTTGTTTCACTGCTTGATAAGTGGAAATTCTCATACCGTGTGAAGGTTAACCCCACTTGCGTTTTTCTTTTTTTTTTGCAACCATAGATGAGTAAATCTATAGGAATAAATGTAAATAATACAGGAATTATTTAAATTGTTTAATTAACTTTTTTCCTGAAAGTTTTCTGATGCATACCAATAATATGACATGTAACAGAATGGTATAATTATTCACTAAAATGATTCACTTAAATTTAATTGAAAATGACTAAAATGTAAGTGATTCA
>BGPR01011919.1:7464-46802 GCA_013235015.1 Araneus ventricosus
TCATTACTTCGTTCCGGTTACGTATTGCTTCCCTATCAAAACTATGAAAGAAATAAATATGGAAGTTCATTTTATACCAACGTATAAAATAAAGCCTGTAAACTATAAGCCTGTCACTATAATTTTAAAGAAAATTAAACTTTGCCATTTGTTATTTACAACTCTGTATCTATTGTGAGTCATATTCATCCATAGTTTTAGAGAAAAAGGCATATTTCAACTGAAATCATTTAATCAATGCTTTTAAGCTTATTTCCAAAATTGAAATAGGTTTCGGATTATTGAATTATCTTATCAATTTTCCATGATAAAATAAATTCAAATGGCTTAACGTTAGGAATATTATTTTGCTAATTTATGAATAGAATTTACAACCAAAAGAGGAATCGTGAATATTTTTTTTGATTTCTTCCTTTAATTCTTGCATTAAACGATTTATTGGAAAATATATTCAAAAGTTAATACCAAACGAGCAACGCATTACGTATTAAGATTTCAGAATTTCAATTGGAACTGATAATCAAGTTTCTGCAATTCAATTTATCAATGAATTAATGATAAATCGCTTTCATTAACGCAATATTAAAAAATACACAATGCTTCTTTACTACACAATTATTATTCAGGTATTTATCACATGTAAATACATTATACTTTAAAACACATTATTAAACAATTGCATGTTAGAATTTCGAGAGGGTAGAGTTCTCGAAGACGTCAGACCATATAGCAAAACAAGGAAGAGCTTGCCAGCCAAAAACATGAAATGTTAATAGATGTATGTGAACAACATGAGCTGCATAAATAAATGTAGGTATATTTAGAAAAGCAAAAGTATGTTTCAGGTGGGTTGAAAATTCCAAACCTATATCAAATACTGGCATGATCAGCACAAAAGTGAAATAAAACTTAAAAGGTCCCAGAAGTTATTTTGAAGTAACAATACTCTTGAGATGAGTGCAGGTTGATGTCCTTAGCTCCAGGTATTTGTAATCACTAGACAAAATCTTGAAGATGGTATCAGGAAAAGTAATCAATTACAGCAGTGCTTACCCGTGCCAGCCAGTATGAGAAAGCAAGTCCAACTGCTGTGCATTCGCGCGCGTTTCAGTATCGACAAACTGCTGAAATGGAATAAACCGATTCGGATATCGTGCCGGTTATGGGAACAAACATGCAGCTGCTAATACGTTCAGGCGTTTCGGGTTTCAACAAATTATTGTCAAAAATGAGTTTCATTGTCAGGTGAAATAGTACAAGCTCCTTCAGATAGAAAACAACATATAGATTATAATATGTATTGCGTCAAACACGTACAAACGTTACAACTGCTGTAAATTTTAATACGAATCTGAGATGTTTTTCTCATAAATATTATAATGGTAGATTATTTAGAAATTTCATAATTTAACAAATGACGATAAGCTTATAAAATAAAATGAAGATCATATTTTATTACCGACAAAATAAAATTAGGAATGATGTTCCCATTACTTACTGATATAATTATACAATTACATTTACGTTTTATTCTCAAATTAGCGACAAGAATGGAGCATGCATTTTGTGTAGTGTCTATTCCATTTTAATCGATTAAATTCAAGAATTTCAAACAAATATATTTTTTTGGGGTCAAGACCACGTACCAGATTTTCGTTTATCAATCATTTTTCACGCACGAGAAGAAAGATTGAATAAATTTATACTGTGTTCCTGAAGTTTATTTCAAAACTATAGTCTCAATCTTGACCAACTGACTGGTTTGAAAAAATTGCCTGCGTCTTCAACATCAACAGACAATTCTCGAGATTCCAAAATGCGCCAGTTTAAAGAATGCTTTATCAAGCATGATAAACATAATTATAAGGCGTTTTAAACGACAAATGCCATTAACTGAAGGATCTCAAAATATCTTAAAATCGCTCTGTTTGTACTTAAAACTGGATGTACAACATCTATACATATGCGTGCAAATGTTTATTATAAACTTAACATCATTTTCAAGTACCCAAACAAATTTAGAAAAAAACCCGAATCATTTTTCACAATCTTTCCAAAAAAGCTTAGCTACCAGCATGAAGATATGAGGATGTATTCAGAACAACAGTCGAAACGGAAAAAAGAATTATTTCCTCTTTTCCCTTTCACTCAGTTTATTTTGCGTCCCCTTCCCCCCTTCTGAAGAGCTCTTAAAACAAGTAATTTTAAATGGAAAGTATATCAAAATATTCAAAAGAAGTAGAAAACGGGAAGAGGCATTGAATAAAATTGAAATCCATTTTAGTCTTTTACGTTGAGTACATTACAGTATACAGCCCCGTTAAGAGAGATACGCGTTTTCTCTTTTGCATTATACCATTCGAAGGATACTTCAGTTGAAACCGCTCCGACAATTATTGTAAAAATAAGATATTTGAGTAGGCACAGACAACTCGGAAATTTTCGATTCGCCCAAGCGGAGGAATCATAATGGGTGACTCTGTATATATGGCATAGAAGCAAATATTGTCTCCAGTACATTAACGTCAGAGGAACTAACGGTTTAGGGGTCATTCCCAAATGGAGTGCATGACTGCGATTTGGTATTTCGAGAGAGGATATCATGGATTGCTTTGGAAATCATGGCCTAACTTATCTAAGTAAATAGAATCTCTCTGCAGAAATGGTTTTATTTAACTCTCTGAACCCGGCTAGGTAGGGAATTCCAGTACCTCAAAAGCTGGAAGTAGAGAATTTCGTTCACGGAACTAGAATAGAAATCCTTCCTTTCTTTGCAGAAATTCAGGAGGACGACACCCAAGCGGGCGATCAATTGTCAACAGAAAGGAACCACTTTCTCCCGCTAAAAAAAATTCACTCAGGCACCCGGAAGCCGCCTGAGTCCGGCATCTCTACAACCCGAATGGGGCGGTTTGAGGCAGGGTTGGGGCTCAAAAGGGGAGTGAAAGCATTTCGAGATATTATGCAAGAACTTCTATAAATACATGGGGAAAAGAAAAACTAACATAGAAGTGTTATTTGAGAAAACTTGCACTTTTCATTTTGTGATAATCAAAAGGAATTATTTTTTCTTATGATGATGGAACTCATAAAAAATAATTAGATGTATAGATGCTTTGTTATTCGAGAAAAGCTTCTACAATTTCTGAATTTCCTGTTAGCATTGAGTTAAAAAAGAAATGTAAAGGCCGTTGGTATATTCTTTGGTTGACCATCTTGAAAATTATTTTTTTTAGAAGTGAGTTTATGTTATGAGACAAGTTTACAACAATTTTGGTGAATTCAAATATCTGAAACCCTTTTGTTTTCAACTTATCGCTTACTTATATTCCCTCAAAACAATGGATTAAACATTCTGATAAATTCATATCTATAACGTCGCATTAAATGATGCATAACAGCTGTAAAACTAATCATATAGGATGTTTACCAAAAATGTTTAAATCCATCTTTGACGGTAATCAAAATGACAAACTCCACTATAAACTGTATCTGACTGTTTATTGTTCAGGATAATGTTCAAGTAACCCTAACTTTTCCGAAAAGAGCCGAACCAGTTTTTTTCCGATAACTCTACCCGCATATAAAGGAAAAAAAAAACCAGATTTATTCAGACCAACAATCAAACCGGAAAAGATTACTTCCTGCTCTTCTTCCACTAAAGTTTAGTTTTATTGTCCTTTCTCCTTCTGAAGAGCTCTTAAAACAAAAGTAATTTTAAATGGAAAGTAAATAAATAATATTCAAAAGGAAAAAAAAAAATCAGGAAGGCATTGAATGAGGTAACCGTCCGTTTAGTCTTTACTTTTGAAATTGCATTGTGACGCAGCCCGTCAAGAGAGAGATACGAGCTTCTCTTTTGCGTGCCCGTTTCCAAGATACTTCAGTTGAAAACTCTCCGACAATTGTTGTAAATAAGGTGAGTAGGCACGAACCAGCTCATTTTCGATTCGCCCAAGCGGCAGGTGTCAACCTCGAGCTCTGTAGCAAACAAATATTGTCTCGAACATTAACGTCAGAAGAACTAACGGTATGAGGATCATTTCCAAATGGGTATAACTGATTTTACTATTATCTGGTGTTCCATAAAGGAATCTCTTGGAATATTCATAAATTTACATATTTAAGTAGGTACAAATATTTAAAGTAATGATTCCATTAAATGCAAGTGGTTTTAGTACAATAATATTTATTTAAATGCATTTGTTAAGAAATTTTCAGTGAATACCTAGACCTGATATTAAAACTTGGAAAAGGAAGTATTAATTTCTTAGAAAATTATTCAAATAACAAAATTACTGAAGTTGTTCTGACGATATTTGATCTTTAATATTTAATATCATCAGTTATAAGATATCTGAGATTTTTTAAAGAGATTAATTTTACTGAAAGTTAGTGATTTTTTTGCAGGATAATTTGAAAACACTAAAGTTCATGCAATCTATATTTACATTTAAAGTCTTTAATTTCCAATACTCAGATGAGACTACTTCGTAGACAAATTAAGCATTTTTTGAGAGGTAAAATTCACAAATATTAATAATAATTTGATATTTTATTTATTTACACAAGAAGATTTTCCAATGTAACTTTTCAAGGTATGGGACTAAAGAAATGGAAACTATTTTTAAGTTGCCATTTTATTTGCGGCATAGCATTTGAAATATAAAACTATTCAATGTTTCTGGAATCATTAAATTCCTTATACCTAAATAGAAAACCTAGTTGTTATATTAAATCTTTCATTTAATTTGAGTGGGCTGTGAAATAGTTATTCATTTCTTAACCCTTCGACTAGTTATGCACAGGACAGATAAAAAAACCAGTGAGTGGTTAAATATGCTATATTATATAACTTAAATATGATATCATAATTTTTTGTCAATTAGCAAACTAATTAAAATGTCAATAATAGGACGCAGGCTGGTCTAAGTGAGAAAAGAAAAAAAAATTTAAGTTTACAATTATTTTGTATGAAATGATTAGAAAAAAAAATTCTTTGAGCATGGGAACATCATTTTCTTCATTTCTCACAAAGATGTATGGTTTTAGTACAACCTTCAATTTGCATATTTGTTGCTTTGAATTCCTTTCAATCATGTTATTTATCCCATCAAATCACACGTCATTGCAAGATCTGAAATACAGTTCTTTTCTTTGGTGGTGGTACGAGGGAGGTCCATTTTTCCTCCTTATAGCCGTACAGTACAATAACATTAATAGAGTCGTATTTTCCCTTGTACTTTTATTGTAAAACTTTACAATTTCAGGTCTAGGAACTTCATAAAAAGTTGCATCTTTTGCTCATCTTTTAACTACGTCCGCACGATTGCCGTACCATTCACTACCAGCGAGTTTGCCATCGTCTATAACACATATTTATCTGAAATTCCTTATACCTCATCATTTTTTAAGTTAAAAGAACTTAATTGGGCAGTTACACGATTTATGTTATGGAATTTTTCCAAGAAGAAGAGGATTAAAATATAATAATGTCTTTTTTGAGGAGACTCAAAAAAACACGCACTTGCGTTTTGACTGCAGATGGTCAGAATTACTTTCTCTGCTACGACTATGCTGCCAGCTATTGATCGGAGATGAAAAGCATTTCTATTCTTGAAGGCATAATTAGTAGGACCTAGGATTTTGATTTGGGAGTCTGCTTAGAAATGTGGAATCTAGAGTAATATAAAGAATGTGTCCCTAATACTAGGACATAGGCCGAAGGTTTAAGAAATGCAGAAGATTCTCTAAGCTATAGCAAACTGTAAAATAGTTTGATGAAAAGATTTTTCATAAAATGAAATAATAGTGTGATTTTATTTCCATCAAATAGTCCAAGAATAACTCTTGGGTACTGGGTTCGGTATAAGCATACATTTCCAGTAATATATGGGGATTGGGAAATGAAATTAAAAATTCTCCCCTCTATCTACATTAGTTGTCCAAGTTGCAAGTATTTTCTTGTCCAAAATTGAGCTGTCATATTTTCAATAGTAAGATCAAGAATATATGGATGCATCCAAAACTGAACCCATTGCTCTTATATCAAATATTAAGAGGCCGGGGTGGACAGGTGGATTTGAGTCTCGGCTTTGGGGCCCGAGGACTCGAAACCCGATTTACTGAAGATCCGCTGTATATAGGGCCTGTTGCACATTAAATTATACGTAATTGGGTCAAAGTCTTCCTATTGTTGGTGCGGAATCTTGGGTGCCAGCTGGTGCTCAGATTACGACATTCCCTCCCCCAAATATCCTAGCAGGACTTTAATATAACTAAACTGTTAAATATTAGTGTAGCCAGGTTGTATATATTATCCTTTTGACACCAGAGTCGAAATCTCAAAATATTGCTAAAGGAATTTAGCATTATATTCTAAACTGTCTTTTTTAACATATGATGCAAACGGTGATGATTCTTCAACAGTTTTTTGTGCTCATTTTATTTCTACATTTATTATTGTTCTTCATGTGGTCCATTTTTCGCACCTATGACTGAAATTATCTCCAAGAGCGACAAAATAAAGTCGAATCATTTGCAATTTTAATTAAGAAAGAAACGCTTAGAATTACGCAAAAATTTACATTTGATATCACGTTGTGCATGCATATCAAATAATACGTGAACAATCTTAATAGAGTTTTTACTTAGTCCTTTCGTAATTTGAAGATAAAGGAAAAGCAGTCCTACTAAAATTCATGGAGCGAGATGCTTCCAGAATTCTTCAAACTATGATGTGTTCCTTATTTATTAAACGATTCTTAACCTTTGAGGCGTCATGCACTATCTCATCGTAAACCAAGTTAGTTTGCATGAAGGGTGTGTGTTGATCTTTATTAAGGAATTATTTTCTCCAAGCACTTTTAGATTTTATCACATATTTTTCGCATGCACTTCGGTTGGATTTATACATATTTCCACATATACATCGTTGATTTTATACATATTTTGGCATTTTACTTCGTTGGTTTTATACATATTTTAACATATTTTTACAAAAATCGTTCTGTAGGTGTATGGGTGTAGTAACTTACGCAGGATAATGGAGAATGAAGGTTTATTCACAAATATGCAGGAAAACACGAAGCTCGAAACAATGCACAGATTAGCGTAAACGGCCAACATTTCACAGGTAATAACAGTTCAGTGCTGAGTTAACAACACAAACAGTCAGCAAATCACTAATAATGACAATAACGGCACTTTCAATGGCGCTCAGCTCACCAGCTTTCCGGCTCGCACTGCAGACGAAACTCCATAGATCGTTCCAGTCGATCAACACTCTCCCTCTCTCTTATCAAGCGCAACCTTGAAATACTCTTCCCTACAGGCCGTGACGTCACCTGGAGTTTTCGCACATTCAAGCATATTTCCTTTCCTAATAGAGATATCGAGAGAAGGGTCTGGAATCATCGATTTGTCATAAAGTCGCCGAAATGGCCGCCAGGATCAGGAATAAAGGCCAGCCATCCCATACTTCCCCATAAAAAATCTCTTCCCAAACATAAGACTAGTCAAGCAGGAAAGCATTACGTTTTACGACAATATGCTTTGTTTATGACCGTATTTTCTTATGACTGAATTAAAACTTCTGTGTGGCAATAGCACGTAAGTCGTTTTCTGAAAAAAATGTATGAGTGATTTCTGAGCATTTTTCCAACATTCTAATACTACATCATATTCTAGCTGAATGAATCTTCTCAGTTACAAACAACAAAGAATTATTACAAACCATTTCTCTCCGAAAATGTTTGCATCTCTTGAGAGAAAAGTGGCAAACATTTTATCACGAGAAAAGTGCACACACATTATTTTTTTCCTTACTGATTAGCGTAAAGTTTTAGTGAATGAAAATGCACATAAAAACACGTAGAAGCATTGTTTAAGAAACATAGGCTATATTTTCATAGGCAAATTCTTCGGAAAAGATGAAAAAACCTCTCATCAATCTTGTCGAAGGATAATTTTTCCCCTTGTTGTTCTACTTTTATGCTTCTGTTTTTTAAAAGTGGTAATAAAAAATTCATTCGCGTAGATGAAAATTAAGCTTAAAAAGCCAGAATGGTCATCTTTCATTATTTCAGCAATTTACAATGTATACTCGTTGAAATGAAAGATTCGATGAGATTTATTTCTTGATGGAATTTGAAAAAAATTCGCATTAGTAGTGAAACGTTTTTAAATTAAAATGCGAACATCAATTAAAGGATTTTTAAAAATGCCTTTCAAATTTTCTCAATAATTCTCGATCTCCCTCGTTTTTTTTTTTTCACAAATATGAAATATAGAAAGGTTTAAAGGAATTTTAGGGATGAGCATTACTTTTTTTGATTAATAAAATACATGGATGGAAATAAACAAAATTAAAAGTTGTTCCCAGTATAAGTGTGAATTGTCTGCTTTAAACTTTTCTTTTAGCGTTTTCCGAATTTTCCTGTTTTCAGCTTAACAAGTTCTTCATGTACTTTTGATTTCATCAACACTAAAAAATAATGGTACAAAATTGTATAAAGTGTAATTTTGAAAAATTATTAAATAAAGAAAAAAATGCATGGAAATGAAATTAATGTCAATTAAAAAACTAATTTTTTTGAAAAATATTTATGGAATGGTTTTGTTAGTTCTACGATTTTCGAATGATATCACTTGGAAAAACCTTAAAATCTTGCTAGATTTTATAAACTTTTGAACTTTTAAAACTCACAGTGACCTTTATCTTGTTTTGACGACCTCATGAGCGGACTCAGCATGAAAATATGAACAATAAACATTCAAAACCACAGACTTCAACTACAGAGATTTAAGCTACAAAGACGTACCTTAATCCAATGCTTGCCTGTAAACAACATTTCTGAGTGCGTGCTGTTGTCAAACATCATTTCATTTTACTTACCATACTATCTTTGCCTTTTTTGGAATTCGAACTGGTTGACGTGTTTTAACGATACCTAAAGAAAACATATAACTCGAAACTCGTAATACTCAAGGTATATTCAATTAAAGTATTACTTATTTATTATTTTGTAGAAAACGCAGGTAAAGATGACGGGCGATAGGCGATGTGCCTGCAGCGAATTTTAATCTAATTAAATGAAGATGCTTTTAAAATCAGTAGAAAACATTGTCAAACGATATTTGAAAAAAAATAAAACGAACATCAGAAAATAATGGTAAAGTATTTACCCGGTTGCCCTAGCAACGAGGTATCATTAAATTTGCTTTATTTCAAAATCGTCTGCATATAATCAACTGTTAATAAAAATTGAATAAAAAAATAAGATATACAACTGGTATCATTGGAAAGAATTATTATTTTTTTGAACTTTAAGATTAAGTATAAAAATATATTTTGGGATAATTTCTCCAAACTTACAGCGAAAAACACGGTTTTTGGTTCATTACTGAATTAACTATTTGTTTAAGTCTTTTGCAATTTGAAGAGTTGGCAGGTATCATCCTTGTCTTAAATAATTGAGTATACAAAGCTTGGTTGAAATTGTTGTTGTGGTTTAGGAAGAGATGTATATACACACCTTTACATACAAGATATACCCACAATGACTTTTATTTCTATTAAGATTTTACATTTAATAATATTGTACTTATAAAGAAAATCTGATTTAAAACTAATTTATAAAAGAGTAGTTGCTAGAACGTATAAATTTTATTATAGGAAATGAATTTCCATTACTGTGTGGAGTCTTTTCTCAAAGCTGTGCTGTTTAAACCCTTGCTAAAAAAATGATTTTCAAAATGAATTGTTGATTGATTTATTAAGGAATCTTCACAAGGGTTCTTCTACTGGGCAATTGGTAAAAAAAAGTTGGTATTTCTGAATTCATAGAAAATATTTAAAATATTACATTCAAAATTTCTTCTAAAACTTTAATTAAAAAAAATATTTAAGTGCACGCACTAGGAATCGTATTTTCAATCTAAAAATATATCAGTTAAAACTTTGCGTCATTTTGAGTTGATTATTAAGAGTGTTTTAAATTTCGAAATACTAAGTATTGAAAATCATTCTGAAAGCATTCTTTTTTAAGCCTTTTTGCTATTTATGCATTTTGAATATATTTCTTTAAATATAAAATAATTAATTTTTCGCAATACTAATTAAATTATGAGTTGAACATACGAATAATATTGCAGAATAAACCACAAGACACCGTTATTCAGTATCTTCCTTTATCAGCGGACATGCAAAAAAATGCCAAATGATTATTAGATGCGAATAATTTTCATCATAAAGAATAAGTAATTTTTAATAAGAAAAGCAAGGAAATTTATTCGCGCCTAGTGAAAATGACAATTGATATTAATAAAATATATTTGTACTAATCATCTGTCCTAAATATTTTATTTAAATATTCCATGAAAGCTCACGTACAAATGCAATATAGAGATATAGAGCTTTATTACCAGAAAATCACCAGTCATATATAGTACGACAGGTAAGAGTGTCTCTTTATTCGAGAGATTTCCTGTCACGTTTGGCGTGCTTAATCTCGTAAAATTTATGGTTTTTTTAAACTGGCAGCTGGGTTGGTTGTAAAACTGCGTAAAGTTACGAAGTAAATCCCGTAGTCTACAACGGTTTTTTTACCGTATGATATCAAGTTTTCTCCGTAAAAATTAAGTCATCCCAGTAAGTGACGTCATCGGCGGGGTCCAGTTGTTTCTCCTTCTGTTCGAGTTGAAATGTGCTGATATGTATTTTCAATTAGGAATATTATTCATCAAGGCTTAGTATTAATTTCAATTAGTTTAATTAATATAATTTTTCAGACTTTCTTGTGGACTATTTCATTAAAGATGGTGACAAAACTGCTCCTCCGAACCGGGGATCAGAGCCGCGCGTTCATAGAATAAAATGCAGTCGCTCTAACCCACTGAATACGGAGGCAAAATGAGTAAAAATAATCTATTATTTGAGTTTAAAGTCACTATAGCTCTAGTGGCGCCACCTAGTGAATGGCAAAATCAACTATTGCCAGAACACGTGTTTTTTAAGGTTACGGAGATGGAACCTATTAAAACTTGTAAGAAATAGATACAAATAAATTACATTAGAAAAGGAAAGTTTTCATTAAAAGCAATACCATTATGGCAGAAACATAGAATTGCACTGGCTTGATTTTAAACCGTTTATGGCTGGGGCGGGAAAACGGTGAAAAACCATTAACAAAACAGCTTTTAAACCGTCAAATATGGGAAAAAGTCCGGGAAAAAACGGATATTTTTTTACACAGTGAATAGATATATATGCGAGAGAAACAACATGGATTGAAAACAAATAAAATAAACATATGGTTTATGACAGGAAATATTTTTTTATTTACATATTTCTTTATTCAAAAAAGCCTCTTAATATTCCGTGTGAAGTATTTTCATTGTTTTAACAATTTTATTATAATTCAATAACCATGATATTCTCGAAGCAGCTCAAACATTAGTCAAAATTATTATCAAATTATATACATCACTATTGCAATAAATAATGAGATGCATTATGCCATCAAACTATATCGCGCATTGGTATACCGCATCGATGACTACTTTCTATTAAAGAAACGGAAATTAATTTTTAAATATGATTAATATAATTTTAAATTTCTCGAGAACTGACCATAGCGAGGATAAAATTTATATCAATGGATAGGAAATTTTTATTTCACTATTTTGAGATGAATTTGAAATTAAATGACAAATACTCTTTTAAAATTTAAAGAGATTTACTGGGTACGTTCTCAACAATGAAATAATGCTGTTTAACGTCACGGTGCTATGGTGCGAGTTTTGTTTTGGTGACGTCAGAGCGTTACCGAGACATGGGCTATTATATCAGTGGCGCTTTTATAGAATACCAAAGCGGAAGCTTTCTGCTGGCCAGTGGTTATGGATAAATCCACAGTTCACACTATTACCAACCTACTAATCTTTACTTACATACATTAATTAAATCAAAAGTGGGGTTCTTTTACGGCGCTTGTTAGTACGTTATGTACACTTATATCACATATAATTCGTATTATATATCCACGACCACGGTGAATTATTATATGATGAAGTTTGTTTATAGCAAAGTCATGTAAACCGTCAAACCTTGAAAACCCACCAATGATCCATATAATCACAATATCAATTTTGGAATTTTTGCGTAATTTATCGTCTGATCTGATACATATCACTTAGATTCATCATTTTGTATATATCTATAAAAAACTGGTATCTCCACAGTTTTTTTGAAAGGAAATGTTTTTTTTAATTCTATTCAGCATATTCTGAATATCTAGATTTCACAGGAAGCATGCTACAATACTAGCATTCTAGATACATAGATTAAAATAAAATCGTGCATAACCACAAATTAAAATCATTGAAATTTCGAAACAAAACAAGTTGACAGACAATATGGATCCCAAAAATAGGGTCCTTGGTTTTATGTGCAAAAAACATCAGTTATGTTTCATACCAGATCAAAGTTTTGTCGAAACGCCTGCCATTTTCTAAGGGAGAGCACTTTTTTTTTAACCTGGGCTTTACAAAGTAGCTTGTGTTGAAATTCAGGTGAAACATCTTTGTCAAATAAAAAGGGAAAAAGAAAGAAAAGAAATTCAGTAGAAACATGTCAAAGTAGAGTATTATGTCGAAGAGAGAGAGAAAAATGGTTTCTGAAGAGGAATTCATAGCTCTTCTTTTAGTTAAGCTAGAAAAGAATCAAACACATTCTGAGAAGCTTAAAAACTCTTTTCAAAGGACTTATAAGGATATTCAGAGATTTTTTGATGCTTTATTTTTTAAGACTTATCTCCAGTTATTTCCTTAGAATGAGGAGAGATGGCTTTAATTTCCTTTAAGCAACATCCGTGATGTAGAATTAGTGATTAGGTTTTCTTCGTTTTTTGTTAGCGAACAAATAAAATTCAGTGAAGGCATAAGGATCGTAAATTTGAGTTTTTCATCAATTCAAGACTTTGTTTTCAGCTGAGGTTGAACGCAGAAAGAAAAGGACATTATTTAAATTTTAAATTCTAGATGAGTTTCGATTGAGCTCTGAAAGTGACTAGAATGTTTGTGCGAATTGAAATTTGAGTTCCAGTGCATAAAATCTGGTTTCCTTTATGATGATCCAAAATAGTTTTTATTTCGAATAATAAGCAGTAAGCAGTTTCTTTAAACAGCTTAATTTATTTGATAAAATAAATTATTTAATAATTAAGTTTAAATATTGTTTATAGTGGCCACTTTGATATTAACACGAATCTATTAATCCAGTTTCGATTCTAATTTATTTTCATTATTAAGTTTTTGATACACCGTAAACTAACTGTGATTGAATTTAAATATGATACAGAAACATAGTTTTCTTAAAATGAATACTTGATCTTGCTCATAGAATCGATTCAGGAGGAAAATATATTGTTGAAGTTTAATTTCTTGGATGAGTTTCCGCTCAATATAAAATGCATTACAACTACGGAACAAATGAAAATTTAATTTTAAATAGCATAAAGGAATAATAATTTTGGAGTACTTACGTATTAACCACCGAGGCTACAGATTGGCCGGTAATGCGCCAATAAGAAACAATCTTGTTTACAAAAACCGCCCAATTGCGGCGCAAAACCGCCAATTGCGCTGTACGGCAAACTATGATGGCGGCACTTAAAACTGCCAAATCTGTAGCTGCGGTGGCGTTGGCGGCGCAAAATGCCAAATTGGCGTTAATACGTAAGTAAAAACCGCCAAATTGGCGTTAATACACAAGAGTACAAAACCGCCAAATTGAAGCCACTTAGAAACCATGGAGGTGGCGTTAATACGTAGTACAAAACCGCCGGCGGCACTTATAACCGCCAATCTGTGGCTTCATTGGCGTTAATACGTAGAACCTGATTTTCATTTAACTAATATCTGCTGTAATTTTTTTCCTTACAATTTACAGACTTTATATCGAATTGGTTCCGTAAGTCTATATCGAAACAATTAGAAGCACTTTCTGAAATAATATAATAACTGTTTAATTTGATATAATCGTGTTTAATGAATCTAGCAGATTCTATTTTCCATATTGTTTTTTTTTTGGAAGTAAACTTTTCAATGAAATGTAGAAAAATTGTAATAGAAAACAACTTATTTATGTTTATCAACGGTCTATTTTCTTTTTTTCGCATATAAGAATGCAAGAAGTAGAAAGAGACATTGCTTAGGGATTTGCAGATACACAGCAGGTTTCGATTCATCACTTTGAATGTGGATTCATTCATGAATTTCTTTCGAAGGAAAGAATCACTTACTGAACTTTCATTTCAAATTCTAAAGGTTCAAATTTTCTTTCATACAGCAAATTTTCATTCGTATTTTCTAAATAATTCATCAAATTTATGTTTAATTTGGTAACAACTATGATAACTTTATAATCAATAATTTTAGCAGTTTCATTAAGTTTGTTTACCTCATTTGTAGCATAAGATTTGATATATTCCACTAAATTAAAATGATTAATTTGTATGCTTTATTGTCTTCTTCACTAACTATTTTGACATTTTGAAAGGTAAAATATACGTTATCTCTAAAATCCCTACATGTACCAAATTGTTCTAAATTTTCGAAACATAAACTGTCTATCAATATTCTAGATTAAACCCAATTATCCTGTTCTTGTAAAAAACTAAGCAAATGTCTCGAACTTTTCGTTAGTCCATTAAAGTTTGGAACCAATAACAGCTATATTGAGGGCAAAACGTGATTTTTAATATATCCCTAATTCTTACTGGATTTCTAGAGCAAATTACTTTATTTCTATGTTGAAAATGCTTGAAGAATTTAAGACTAAGAGGAAGAGACGAAAGGACAGCAAAAATCCGGAATTGTTTACACCATCCTTAATCTCTTCGTCAATCAATCAAAATGATTTCATTTTACAATAAAATCTCTACAGTTAAAAAAACATCCTAATTTGGTAAACTAAATATGAAGAATGGGTTTTCTGCGGTCATTAGCTAACGTGTTCATTATAATTGTGGCAGCATAGACGGAAAAAAGATAGATATAGCGTATATATTATGGACCTTTAAATGGTTATAATTTATTGCATAACAATTTAAACTTTTGACGTAGACTACGTCTCTCCGATGGTCTAATGGTGTGTCGAGAAAGGAAATAGTTATGACGCTTTTCGTGATATTTTAAACGCTTATAGCTCACCAACCGATAACATAGAAGTTGGTTTAATTTCATTAGCAGAAGACAGATCGACATTTTACTTGCAAACAAATTTCAATTTCAAATTACGGTTTAGTCACAGTCGAGCTGCAAGTTGGTTACAAAATCACTAAAAATTTTGATGATTTCACGGTAGCCGATGCGCGCACGCAGACTAGGCAATTCAGTCATCGATCAAAGTTCATGCGAAATATTACTCAAAAGGGTGTTGAATTACGCCGGGTACATGCTAAGAACGCTTACAGCTCCGCAATCAAAATAACATAGAGAGTTGGTTTTAGTTTCATTTAACAAAGAAAGTTAGACATTGAACATTGCAAATATAATTTTAGAATTTGTAATTGCGGTTTTTGATCACAGTCGAGTTTTCAAAGTTGGTGGAAATCATGAAGGGTACAGATAGAGTAACATATGCACTAATTTAATAGTTACTATAGACTACAGAGTTAATAGTCACATAGAGCTACTTTAGTCACAGAAAGTCACAGTTGGTAAGTAAGTCTACGTCCCTTAAACCCAGCGGCCGTTTCGCAGAGAAGACTCCCGTCGATTTTTATTTTTATTCTTAAGGCTAAATGAATATGAAGTAATTTTTCTGAAACTTACCTTGCTGAGGTAAAAATGTACACACTGAATTTCCAAAGCAATTGTTTCTTTTTGCTATTTAGTTTCCTTCGATTGAAGGCTGCTTTAAAGTAATGCAAATGATAATAAGTAATTTGGGGAAAGACGTTTATTCAGTATATATTAAAACATCAATTTCAAATCATTTTAAAATGGTTATGTCACATCAGCGAAATATTATTTTTTTGTTGCTATTTTAAATTTAATGAGGTACATTCCAATTAATTTTTTTTTCGCTGTAGTCCAGTTGGGTTTATTGAAAATCCTTATTAAAGGTTTGATTTAATTTTACCGAATCCCAGAATTTTATTATCAGATAATCACAAAATGCTTAAAATTAAATTTCAAAACACTTCTTTCAATATATAGCCTTTGAAATCAATTCATTTTCTGCTTCAAACAGAGATATGAGCATTATTCTCATTTGCGAGTATTATTTCTTGGAATAAAACTGTAGAAAATAAATCAATTATAGAATTACAGACAAACAATGTAGTAGGAACTAATTATACACATTGGAATTCGAAAATCCCTTAAAATCAACCCGGTAATCAAATAATGTAAAAAAAATGCTTTAATATGCATATATTCAGCTAAGAAAGTTTAATTTAAAATTAATTCATTGAGAAATCGTATGTCATTAGCAATAACGTGCAGAAATTAAAATTAAATAGAGATTACACACAAATAAGAATAGATTGAAACACAGATTACCAAAATACTTAAACTTTGTTAATACAAAATGAATAATTATAATTTCTAAATGTAAACAAAATTTGATTCATTTTTTGAATAAAATATGTGTTTGCTACTTACAAAACAGTATAATAAAATTAATTCCTTCAGACATCTCTTTCAGACTGATTACTTCCTATTTTTCCAATATGACTTTTGTACTATTAATTAATTGATGAAGAAAGAATTATACGAAATTGTGATAAGATTTCTAATAAGGCCTTTAATATAAATCAGAATATTTGTTATTTTCTTATCTCTAAGAATTTTATCTAATTTTCATTAAACGTCGTTCATTCTATTTTAACAGAAATTAATAATATGTAGCAATATTACTAACCTCCATTAGTCGCGCGGGGTGCGGGGTGTCCCCCCATTAGTTTTCAAAACGCCTCGTCTTAAATTCATCCTTTTTACAAATGGAAAGTGCATGCCCTGGAAATATGAAGGTGAAAATGGCTGTCATTCAGTTCCTAAAGGTGTGCACGGGAGATGTAGGCACACAAGACACATGAGACAGGCGTACCCCCCGCCTAAACAATAAAAAAAGGAATTCACCAGTTGATCGTTCTTCTCTGGTTCTATAAAATACTTACTTTATTAACGACTTATATTCTTCCCATGTAAAATTCTGGCTCTTCTTTGCTTTGGTTTTAATTTTTAATTTTTTAAAATATTTATTAAGAATTTTAGTGAATTTCATTCTAAAAAAACAAGTAGAAATGGTTAACAGTGGATAACTGGTTTTGTAGCTTCAAGATTTGCCAAAAGGCTTTTTTAACAGAGATATAAACTAATTTATGTCGATACAATTAGTGAAATAGGTTATTAAAGAATTTTTAACAAATTAGAAGCAAGAGTAAAGTCTTGAATGTATCATGTAGTACAATGGACTTTTCAATTTCTAATGACGACAGGTAATAACAAAACACAAATCACGTTTTATAACAAATGAACTCGTATTCTAGTTCAGCTATGGCGGGGAGAAAATGATGTCTCAAGAAGAAATGCTTGCCGTGGGATTATGGATCTTTTCTTCCAATCTCTAATCTACTATTCTCCTACAACTCTACACTTAACGCCTTTGTAATTTTTTTCAAACATAATAATATCGATAACGATATGAAACGACTTGATGTCATCAAAAATTTCAGTTTAATACTTATTAAACTACACATTTATGTAAGAACTGCCCAATGCTGTCTTCACGGAATAAAAAGAACTACAAATCTTACGTTAAGGAATCAACAGTTTAGGAACAAAAAAACAACCAAATCCATTGAGTAATAAAAGGTAATTTAAAATATTGTGGAAGAGGACAAACTAAATAAAAAATATGGTAAAATGCCATGAACAAGTCTATAGTGAGCATTCAAAAGAGTATATGTAAAATGTTGTGGAATGTATCTGATATTTTTAATCTCTAAAATATTCAAAATATTAATCTAAAATTATTTTTGCTCTTTTTTTACATTTCCTAGATGTTTAATAGATGTCCTGTTTAATTGAGATGTTTTCTTTACTCAGAAAAAATATGTAGGAAAAAAGAGAGAGAGAAAATGGGGACATATGTATCGCGCCTAATCATGTAACAAAATTTCGCTCACCTAACGGAGAGTCAAATTTATCAATAATAATTATTGTAGGATCAGGTGAAATCCAATCCCGGATAAGACACCACTTGAGGACTATCCAGAGACTCTCACTAATAGAAGCGAGAATCGCGCCTAGACATGTGCTAATTAGAAGAGTTTTTTCGCTCGGTACATATCTAGGTATGTAAGACGAAAGCATCACTCAGTTTCGTACTAAATGGTTTTATTAAGAACATTAACGTTATTTATAAGTACATAGAAAAGTACTACGAATTCGGTGCTTAAAGGATTTTAAAGTTAAAGAGAGTAACGAAATACTACATGCAAAGGGAAGAGAAGGAAACAAAGCCATCGGAACCGATAGTTGCTGCCAACGCCTGACGTTGATGCAGCGTTCGCAGACACAATAAATTTACTTCATTTTACTTGAGATCATCTGCTAGCATTAGAAACTCACGTGTGAAAGAAGCTACACCTACGCATGATCGTTCAAGGACTCATTGTAACCCCACTGGCAGTTGTGGCTCGATGGCTGTCTATATTCATTTTAAACTTACTATAATACGTGAAAATTATATTTCCACATTAATGTTGTGACATGGAATTTTTTATTCACAAACAGTGAATGATAGATTAACAAGCATTTTTCTTTCAAGATGATGCTCGTTAAAATAATTTTTCCATTAGGTTGTAAAGTGATTTATTAATTTCTTCCAGTGAAAAACATCATATGGAAATTTTTAAGTCAACTTGAACTGCAATTACAATGATATTATACTTTATTTCTTATATAGTTTCTATGAGGAAAATATCCTTGTAATCGATTTTAGATTCAATGTATTAGTTTTTTAAAAATACGCTGCGCTGCAAAAAAAAAATTTTTTTCGAAATTTGACACCATTCTGCAAATTCTTATGTAAAATGACCCACTGAATCGAATATGACCCCATTTGCCCCATCACCCACCGCTTCCTCAAGGGACGCCCCCCATTTTATCACTTTGTCCGGTAATTTATGGCCATAAATTTAATTTGGAGGGGGGGAAAACAACTCTTTTAACAAATGTCTTCTGAGGGGCTACAAGGGTGAAAAGTTCTAAAATATGAACATTTGCTTAGCAAGGAGGGGATTTGGGAGGATTGTCCCCATAATTTTAAAATCAATAAAAATTACAGTTTTCTGGTTTATTTTTCACTTTTCACTTATTTTCTACATATTCCAGTTTCAATACCCCTTTCCTCACCCAAACACCCCACATAATAAATATATTGCAACAATTTTGGCTGAAAACGGGTAAGGGAGAGGTCCCAGCCTCACAAAGTTTAGGTTCACTGTACAAAATGTTGCCCATCTTTATTTTTTATCACTGTTATGTATTTTATGGCCATAATTTGATTTGGAGGAGGAAAAGTTATTGTTGCCACAAAAAAATTTAAGAAATAAAATAATATATAATAAATAATAATAATATATAATATAAAATATAATAATGTAATTTATAATATAGTACGCTGAATCTTTAAAGGTGTCTAATCTAGGGCCTGAAAATTCCTTCCTTGTTTTAGACACTAAGACGAGAAATTTAGTTTTGAAAAGTTAAATCATCACCTGTCTTATCATTGCTTTCTAGGCTGTTTGTAATCCAGTTTGATGTACAAAAGCGACAATGACTTGTACAGTGAAACTTCAAACTTTATTTTTATACATTAATTTTATTTATTACTTATATTATATTTTTTATTTTTAAATTTAAGTGTTAAAATAATCTTTCCCCCCTCAAATCAAATTCATAGCCGTAAAATTATAACAGTGATAAAAGTAAAGGCGGCAACGTTGTACAGTGAATATTCCAAACTTTCTTGTAGAGCTACTTGACATCTCCCCTTTACCCGTTTTAGCAAAATTGTTGCTATATATTTTATTATATTGGGTGTTTGGGTGAGGAAAGGCTGGAAGCTGGAATATCTAGAAAATAAGTGAAAATTGCGAAAACAATTAGAAAAAAACCAGGTCATTTTATTGTTTTTTTTTTTAAGAATTTAAAGGGAAAATCCTCCCAAATCCCCCCCCCCCTTATTACAAATGTTCATATTTTGAACTTTTCACCTCTGTAGCCCCTCAGAAGACATTTAACGGTTAAAATAATCTTTTTCTCCCTCAAAATCAATTAATGACCCATCAAAATTACTGGACAGGTATTAAAATGAGAATCCCGAGAAACGGTGGTGATGGGGCAAAATGGGATATATTCAGTTCAAGTCATTTTACATAAGGTGCAGAATAGATTGTCAGGGCCGATTTTCGTACAGCGCAGTGATATTATGTTCATAGACAGTATATTATACGTAAATTGTGAATGTATGATTAAAAAAAAATGTATGATGTAAAAAATCGTTAAAATGAAGTTACGCAGTAACTGAGTACATTATTAGAAAGAGGATTTTCTGGACTTTACAATGATATAAAAGTGGTTCTCTATTGAAATATATTTGGAAACTATCTGCAAAATACGCCAAAATGCCGATTTAGAACTTAACTTTAACTAAATAAAAGGGTATTCAATTTTAAGTAATTTTTACGGTACCTCACTTGAGTCTAGTCTTTTGCCAAATTTGGTCCCAATATGCCAAGTGCAGATTGCAGTTGCAACCGTTTGCGATTACAACGAAAGTCAAAGAGACATAAACACAAATAAGCTCTTTTATATATTCAGATAAGGGATTGCTACGTTCCTAATACATAAATATTTAATCTAATGATAATATATTTCTATCTGGAATTTTAGTGATACTCACTTTGAAGGAATGCAAGCACGAAATGAAAACGACAGAATGACACAAGCATTTCCGAAAAGGCAATGAATCGTTAGATAAGCGAATTTTGATTTGAAAATAATTACTCTTCGAAAAAAAAGTCGGTTTATAAATATCCAAAAGCAATATTTTTATTAAAAGATTATGATCATTAACTTTTATTTTTGTACTTTATTAAATTAATGACATGTTAATATTTAAAATTAATTTTGATGCTAAACCTTCACTTTAAAGTAATGCTCAATAGGTAATATCCATAATGATGCGAACCGACTAATTGCAGTGTTTAATAGCAGTCACGTAACTGTTTTCACGTTGGAGTATCTATTGTTGAGAAAGAAGGTCCAAGGTAAAGATCATTAAACATTACATATTTTTTATTTATTAGTACAAACAAGTTATTGGGATTGAAAAGCCTAAATTATTTTAATTACTCACCGTCGACAGTAATTTAAATTAGCCTGACAACATTGCTTTGATTATTTTCAACAATTTAATGGATGAATCAACTTTAAAATAAAAAAACAATATTCATCATATATGTGACATTTTAAGTTTTAACTTTCTTAAATCATTTAACCTCATTTTGGTACTTCCACTTCCATCGTAATAAGTTTTCGGCTTTCATTTCCAGTCACGATCTGGGAAAATCCCTTTTTGCTTTATATATAACTTCTGTTGTTAACTGCTTTTTTTAAATTTCGATCGACAACAGACCGATGTAGACCGACAACAACAAGCGCTTCTTCAGCGCATATTTGAAATTATGGTCGCTACGCATGACGATGACTACGAAAAAAATGAAATCTGTATCTTCAATGATTAATTAAAGAGATTGAATAAACTAAGTCTTTCCTTGACTCAGATATTTTACATTTCACCTTTAAATAAAGATGTTTCATATATGAATATCTAAAGTAATAACATGGAATTTTTTCAAATGGAGTATTTACGGGTTGAATGTAAATAAAGAAATAAGTAACTGAAAGTTAGTTGATTCAAATGATTATGAATCCATTGTCCATTCAAAAGACAACAAATTTGACGTTATATAACCGGGACGGCAGTTTATAGAAATCAACTGGAATGATATCATTTTTTTCGCTGTCGTCTCTATAACAACAAATGTGTTATGAGTTTCAGCAGGGTTGAATAATGTAAAATTGGGAGAAAAATAGCGAAAATTAATAAGAAATTTTAATTGGAACTGTTACTGGAAATACATTATATTTGATTCTGTTGATAATATTACAGAATTTTAAATTTTTTATAATAAAATTTCCTTTACTATGGCACAGCGTTATTAGTCCAGATTCTTGTCGTTCGGTAGTAAAAACTTTGCAGCCGTATTTCACAAAATGTAGAAAAATCAAAGGATATAAGAAAACGAGGAGTTCTTTATAGGAGAAAATAAACAAAAAGGGAAAGATTATATAAAATAATATAAAACGCAACAGGCCACATAATAATGCTGCAATTCAGAAGATTTGTGGAAAATAACATATATTTGTGGAAAAGTCGCAGAAAATCAAATCAATGTTAAATTTAAATGGATAAAATCCATCCATTTAAATTTAGCGATGATCAATCACTTGACTTTATTCACTCATATATGTTATTTCCTAAATCTACAACATATTATTGTCAATCATGCGTTATGTTACCATATATATAACTCTATATATATATATATATATATATATATATATATATATAGTGTGTTTTCTCCTATAATTCATTCGGTAAAATAAGGATCATTCCATTTACACATTTGAATGTTTGTATATATTGAAAATATAAGCATGTTTTTGAATTAATTTAAAATATTAGAATTATGCGCCCCAAACTTGTAAACATGTAAAGGCATATAATAAAGACTGGAGCGCAGCAACATATAGAAGAAATTAGTGACGCTTTAAGTATTCTTTTAGTTCCCATTCTATATACTCAGATCTTATTTTCCTCATTTTGTCGGCCATTTTTTTTACATTGTTATAGAAATACTAATGCAAGTTTTCTGTTTCCTTCTCTTATAGTATATCTTTTGTTTAAGTGAATCGTTTTTTTAAATCACATTCTACTTCAAGAAGATTTCAAACATTGAATTCAGCACAATAGTGTTTTGTACTAATTTACTCTTATAAAATGTTTAATAAATTTTTGATAATAATTGTACGATGATATGAAAGAAATTGTTTTTACCTGGAAAGTATAAGCCCTTTGTAGTATCGCTTCATTTTAAGTTGAGCCGTTTGAGCAGAGTCACAGTAATTACTTAAATGTAATTAGCTTTAATATCATATCACAGCACATAATAAATATAAAGAATCTTCTTGAGATATTAATGATTTGTCTTCTGTCCATCAGAGAGCTCTCACTTATATTTCATTAAAACCTTCGTTATTTCATTCAAACCTTACATTCTCAGAACTTCTGTATTAATTATATCGTCTCCCAAAGTAAGATCTCCAAGTGCATATTTTGAAAGAATTGAAAGAAAGCCAGTGATTTATCTAAATAAATGAATATCCTAATTATAACTTAACTAATACTTGTTTAATATAAAATGCACATAAGGAACCATTTAATTGTATATTTCATTTATGGTTCGAAGTTTATTGTCACAAAACAGTAAAAATTTCAGTTGCCATTCCTACTTTACTATGAGGCTGTATTTCATTTTAACCAAATCAAATTATAGCCATTTGTGGGTTTAATTATATTATCGTGAGGCTGTTGTTATAACACAATATCAATCATAAGTACGTCATGAATTTACCATAAGAAATGATGGCTAGTAATTACCATTTGATTACCATAAGAAATAGTATAATTTATTTTGTCATCAATCATCGAGAAATTTCACCTATACGGTGATATTTACGTTCCATTCATTAAAATTTATATTCTTTAGAGACTTCAGACTTAATTCTCAAGTAAGAATAAATTTGCTTTAGATTTTGAAAACACTAGAAAATCAAAGCTTGATTTATCCTAAATAAAATCCAATAACCAAATGGCATATAAACTTAATTAATATTTTACTATAAAATACTTATTAGAATACCTATGAATAGGAAATATCATTATATTTCTATGTTTATTTGTTTCCAGTCAGTAAATCATTCAGTTCCATTCTAATTACTATAAATTCATGTTCCATTTTAACCAAATCAAAATAATATACACTGTCAGTATATTATGGCCGACTGTTATTATCTCACAATATTGCAATCATAAGAATAGTTCATGCCCGACAATATAAAGAATTTTAAAGATCAGTGCATGGTACATCCATGGATATAAATTTCAGTCAATCGTGGTGAGTCATTTATTAAATCTTTTAGTCAGAGACTGGAACAATTACCTTCAACATACAAGCGCTAACTCAAATAATGCTTCAGATTAAATCACCGAAAATTTAGCAATTAACTTTGCCCAAAATAATGTTTGTGGGCATTAACACAGGGAATCAAACGCACTTTCCGTTCAGTTTTCCCATACTATACTTAAGAATGGCTGGCATCTCGTAGGAGTCCCCTCTTCCGCGTAAGCAGCTGCTCTAACTTTGTCAGCAAAATGTGTAGCGCTTATGGGTGTAACCTTCTGTGATTTCGATATTGGATACTGGTGGGACGACGGTTTCAGCAGGGGCTCTTGCCTGCACGTGGTAGTACCATGAAAGGACAGACACAGTGTTTGAAAATCCTTTTATATTTTCTATGGCCATGACTTAATGGATACAGAACTTTTTTTTAACTTTCAAAGATTTGTTCTTTCTCTGTTCCAAAGAAAATTTTTAGTTTTTCATGGATGTGTAGTCATTGAATTTTCGAGACGAAATACCCGTAAATTAATTTTGTTCA
Source organism: Araneus ventricosus (assembly GCA_013235015.1). Taxonomy (NCBI): domain Eukaryota; kingdom Metazoa; phylum Arthropoda; class Arachnida; order Araneae; family Araneidae; genus Araneus; species Araneus ventricosus. The sequence continues at coordinate 32,329 of BGPR01011919.1, forward strand.
AAATGCGTCTCCTTTGCATTTTAGTTATTATTTTTCTGTTATTATTTATTTATTTTCTTTTTTTCTTCAGCTTTATTTTAGGCTATTTATATATTATTTTTATTTATTTGTTTAATTTTTCAACGCTTCCATTTTTATTTGTTTTTTAAATTTGCGCTTTATTTTAAATTTTGGTCATTTAAAACGTTTTCGTAGAACACAACAGTATCTTGTTTATTCAGATTACTGATGATGTTTAGAATATTTTATTTCTAAGAAAAGGTGGAAATACCAAGACACAGTCTTAAATCGATTTATCAAAATGTTCAGCTCATGAAACCATGCTAATGTCTCACTTTATCGAAGAACTTGTGTAGACTCTTTTATCAATAAAGAAACATGTATTTAAATAAAACTCTTGATGTAAGGCCTTTTGACCAAAGGTTAGAGATAGCACACACAAATTGCATAACTATCCGTAATCTGGAAAATCATCTGGATAAAATATCCTAGTTTCTCCTACAAAATAAACATAAAATTATAATTAAAGAAAAAAGGGATAAAGACGAAATAAATTAAATAAATAAATAAATATGTTGGTTATTTTGATGGCATTTGATATCAATTTGTAATGATTTAAGAAAACTAGTGTTATACAATTATTATTTATCGATCTTTGAAATTGTTTTATTCATTATTAATATTTAAAATTCAATATTAACTTCAAATCAGCTTTATCATATTGAATAAAATTATTTATATGCGTAAAGAGAATATATTTTAATAATTGGACATTTATAAATTTTTAATTTAATTAAAAATTTATCAAAATTATAGTTAGAAAAAAAATGAAAACGGTGAAGGATATAACCCTGACTAAAAGGCTGCACGGGTGGTACCTTAAAGCCAGCATGTCAGCTTTTTCTCATCAATGAAGACAACTTACTAGGCTATACAAATTAATAAAAAGAAAAATCGAAAGATTGGAGGCTATTTCTCAAGAAATATTGAGAAAATTTGCTATCGCGCTTTATTATTTTAATGGATTGAACACCCTGAAGGTATAGTGTATTGATATACAAAGTCTCATTTGAGAACTGTTTCCAAGTCCGTCCCTCCTTGTTATAATTAAGACTACCCATGCAACAGAGAAACATCTGCATGTGAAAAAAATTACACTAGTTTTGAATAGTACACGAATTTGAAAAAAATTGCCAATATTGGTTGCATTTTCTAAAATGTTAGCATTCTGCTTGTAAATCTTGATCTTGCTTAATTGGCTAAAACAATTCTTTGATCTCTTTTTTTTTCATTATAGGCATTTCCTTTATTTAGTAGGGACATGTCAACGAACTAACAATCACAAAACGTTGTTTTACTAATTTTTCCTTTTGAAGATAATTAAACAGCAATCAAATTAATAATTCGGGAATCCAAAAAATATAAATCTGCAGAATAACTCTGCAATGTAATCATCTTTTCAATTCTTTTAAAGAAAATTCCTCTGTTCTGCGAATAATAGAAGATACAAATATTCTGAACTCAATATTTCAAATTAAACTGTAAAATATATACTATCGTGTTTCCAAAATATATCCAAAATGACACTTTCCAATACTGTTATTATTTTCACGAAGTAATTAATGAATCCATGGCGTGCTTGAAGATTCACCAATTCAAATATCTTTACTTTTTCCAAGATGAATGTTTCGTTAATAAATTATGCATATAACTCTTGTGAAGATAGTTTCCGGAATTCAAAGGAAAAGTCAGGATCCCAGTAAAGATGCATTAGGTTCCCAAGCCCCTACTGAGCTTAATTAATCCCATGACCACAAAGTTTAATGAAGGCGGTTTGGAAGAACAGATCAAGATTTCTCTCTTGATAAATGGATTTTACAAACAAGAAGAACGAAACCTTCTAGTTGTAAACTTGCAATTTCATTAAGTTTATTTCATATATCGTCATGACCGATCAACTTGTTTCGAAATCTCATCATCGTTTGTGCCTCGAATAATTAATTTCGAGAAATGTCGGTTTGAAAGATAACGACTATTTCAGTTTGAAAATTAATGGAAAGAATCTATATATGCTTTTTTGCAACAGTAAATATGAATTTAAAGTTGAATGAACAAAAGATTGATGTTAGAATTGAAAGATTCGATACCTATTTGTGGAGGATTTTTGAATTGCACTAAAATTTCCATTTATCTTTAAAAAATTTCATCATTATGAAGGATTTAATAAAAGATTATATGGTGTATTCTTTTAGCTCAGAATAGAGTACTAATGTTATTAAGAATATTTATTAGTAATAATTATTTTTTTAACCATTATTGTGATGAATTCTCTAATTGTGTTTTTGTGTTTTATGCCTTATTAAAGATCCATGACGAAACACGAAAGATAAACATTTATAAAAAATTTGGCCTTGAGCAACAGTTACTGGCCTTGTTTCCTATAGGTTTTAAACAGAGGAAAAAATGTATGAAATTTTTTTAATTGAATGAATTCTCAAAAGCTTTATTGAAATAAAATAAATATTTCTTTTCCAAGAGGAAAACAAAATATTTAGAGTGTTGTAATTACTTATACCTACATCATTTCCTTTCTTACTTTCTCACTTATACGAAGAGAAAATTTATTGTATTCAAAATCATTCAATCTGGTTGACAATCTCCACTTTTGAGCTTCCTAGTCGAAAAAACATATTTTAAATTATGTCTTGTCTGTAAGTGTCTATCTCGGATCTGTCTGTCTGTGAACACGATAATTCGAAACTATATTGGAGAGGGGATAAATTTGGTATATGTCTGACACAATGGTGCTGGTTTCTATCAAATTGTAGACAAAATCCGTCTAAGGGAAGTCTGTCTGTTCGTTTGTCCGCGTTCATGTGAATACTATAACTCAAAAACCTTGAATAGCTAGACGCATAAAATTTTCTTACACAGTTTTATCAGCAGTAATTTAGGTCCGTACCAAATTGTAGGCCAAATACGTCAAAGGGTTGACTGTCTGTCGGTCTGTATAATCACATACTTCTAAATATTATAACTCGTAAACCCTACGGCTTTGATAAATAAAAATTGGTTATGAGGACTGCTAACATTAATTGTAGATCCGTGCCCAATTTTCGTTTCAATCGGTCGGAAAAAAGCTGTTCAAATCGACTATTTGTCTTTTCTCATCACACAATGACACGAGGCCGTTATTGCGTAATTGCTCTAATCACTTACGCTAATCCTTTCCGCTTCTACCCACACCTTTCGCCTCCAAACATCCGATTCCCAAGCTCTTTTTCTCCACTGCGTTAGGGACTCTTGTGTGTTTTACTGCCTTTTAGCTTATTTTTTTCTCCACATGTGTTAGGAGTATACGAGAAAGTTTAGGGGAGACCACTCCCGCTGGTTTTACTCAATTTGATAATTTTCGAAGAATTCCACAGAAGGTAACAGATTATGAAAAAGAGGTGGAGAGAGAGCAGATGGTGCAACAAATTGCAGTTTTAAACAGATATAAGAAAAAAAGCTGCAATGCATTTAAATTAGTCTTTACGATTTACTAAGCTAAATTTAAAATCCTTTTTAATTAAAGGGGAACATAAGATATCAATCAAAAATACATTGTGATGCTATTTAGCATTTCACTGCATTAAATTTCAGTAATTTCAATTTTAATTAGTAATTTCAACATTCATCCATTTTCAAAAAAATATTCGGAGTTAACCTTTTACTATATATTTCATAGCTATATCATTTTTCTTTATAACTCAAAGACTCACTAAAATGCCACTCAAATTTAATCTCGATTTCTAGAAACGTTTGCGCGAATCATCTGAGAGGTGAATAAGATAAAAAAAATTCTGTGCATGAAGTATATAGAAAGAAAGCCCTTTAATCGTCAAGAAATACAACCATGATATTCACTATCATTGTAAGATCATAAAGATTTTGAATTAATGCATTCCTTTATTTTTAATTTGCCATTCACACTGCAGGGAAAACTTTAAGTACTTATATTTTTCTTCTAGTTTTTGCGACTACGGTTAAAAATAGTTTTTATTCAGAAAAATGCAGAAATCAGAGAAAAATAGCACGGCAATAAAACTAATATGATTAAATTTTTGAAAGTGAATTTTTTGGAAAACCTGCATTTGAAGGTTATTTTTTCTACGTTTGGTGGATTTATATTGATCCTAATCAGAAACATTTTGCTGCACAGCAAACAAAAAAGCAGGAACATTTTTATGTGGTTATTTACAAGGAAGTTGGAGAAGAAAATCCCCTTCTTTTTCATCGAAGTTTTATAAAATATTTGCGCATAATTTTTTCCAAAAATTGAATTATATATTGATACATATATTTAACTCAAAATAAGTATACTAAGTACCATGCACATATGAATATTGAAGAATAATACATAGCACAAAAATATATAATTATGTTTATTTCAAATAATTATTACTTTATATATATGTACAATAATACAAATATAATACAAATACATATAATACAAATATGTATTACTTTATATTATTGAAATATTACGTTAATAAAATATAAATTTTTGCTGAACACTTTCTATGTACAATTTATAATTGAGTATTTTGCAATGAGACGCAAAGTATAAGCACAAAAATGCACTTCATTACACGCACTCAATGCAAAAATCAAATTCAGCAAATCGAAAACATGCAAATCTCTATTTTATATTACGTACTTAAAATTACCCCCAATTTTCTATCACATATCACACAATCGCATGCTTATCAAGCGTATGCCAATGTGAAAAATTACCAAACCTTTCGCAGTGGGCTACTTACTTATGCAATATTAAATTAGAGCTAATGGCATATCACCCTTTGTAATTTAATATGACGTTAAATTTTTAAAGAGTTATTGAAGATCTCAGCCGTCCAGACAGGCTATCCAACCGGCAGCTGCTTTCAGACGAGAGATTTCCTTTTTGCCGCGGCACATGCCAGCGTACTTACGAGATTGAATTTTGGAAACAATTATCCAGGCTGGCTGTCAATTCTCATTAGCTCCTAACACGCCACAGACCCATTTACTCATACCATCCCTCCACTCTGCGAATTTGACAGTCCCGATCCTACCTTCGCTTGCATCGCTAACTCTTATTACGGCAGGATCAATACTGTGATGTGGAATAGATAATGTGATATTAAGCCAAAGCACAGGGTGTCAACGCGGACATGATGGAAAATATCGAATTTTTGATTGACGGTTAACTCGGAAGACCATTTGAGTTAAATGTTATTAATTCAGGAGCAAAGTTGATGTTCGGGAATAGAGTCAAAGGAAGCGGTTTCATGACTCGTCACCAGTTTAGTATTATAGATTTTAAATAATTATATTTTGTAATAAAGGATACGTTTTATTTATAATTCACCTAAATGGGAACGTCACATAAAAATGTGATGTAATTATATAAGTCTGAAGGATATTTTCTACGAACGCAAATATTTTGTTTTATTTTACCATGCATTTCAACGTCAAATATTGCTTACTATTTTCGCTGAAAGATATAATGTTTTGTTTTAATTAAAAACATTTCAAAAATCAATTTAAAAATTGTAATATTATCTTATTTCAAAAGTGTATCCACTGTATTCATGCTTTTCGATTAAATATTTGCAGCAATCATAAGTAGGGGGAGTTGGAGTAGACTGATACGCGGGAACATTGATATAGTCCATAAATTTTGATAATTGGAATGACTCATGATGTTCACGTCCCCTCATATATATGCTACTGTAAACTTTAGTACACGGTATATTTATTGCCCATACTTTGTCCAAAATTAATTTACAAATCAATCGAACCGCTAATCTTCTATCTAAGTAAATTTTTCTCTAAGTATGTGTTGTGTGATTTCTTTAACCCTCTAACTACTAACAGTTCTCAAAATGTGAATACAGTTGTATACGGAGGTTTGCTTACTAATTTATCTGTGGAATGGATTCGCCCACACCGTTCCCCCATTTCTCCTTACGAAGGGGGGTGGGAGATATGAATGACAGGCCTTTCATCTCTCGTCTCTGCCCTAAAGGTCCTTTTAATGACCACACGCCCAACCGCCTTCACCCCGTTTCGGAACAGCAACCGGCCGAAATCCGCCCCACGAGTATAGAAGTTGCATGGCCGGTTATAGCCGGCTTAAGAGTCACGGTGTTAAGGGGAGTAGGAACCCTAAGTCCGTTAACCCTAACCATGTTATTTCGATGTACCCTTTCCCAAAATCTGCTATAGATCCATGTTTGAAATTTTTTATACAAGTAAAGTACATCTTTCTCATTATACTGAAATGATTTTTAAAATAATTCAAAAACTTATTCTTTACAAATTTTTTGGTGTCAGAACAAAACATGTGAAATTGGTAATTTCGATATACCTTTTCTCAAAATCTGAGATACATGTTTGAAAGTTTTTACACAAGTAAAGTACACTTTTCTCATTATACTTAAATGAGATTTTTTTAAAATTATTTTTTATAATTTTTTGTGTCAAAATTGGGTAAAATTTCACTATGTCTAATTAAATATTTTGCATATTTATAAAAAAATTAAAAATTAACCAAAAGTTCAGTTCAGTATAATGAGAAAGGTGTACTTTACTTCTATAAAAAAATTTCAAACATACATTTAAAACAGATTTTTAGAAAAGGTACATCGAAATTACAAATTTCACATTTTTTGTTCTGACACAAAGAAATTTGTAAAAAATAAGTTTTTGATTTTTTTAAAAAATCATTTCAGTTTAATGAGAAAGTGATAAAAATGTATTTACTTGTATAAAAAATTTCAAATATGAATCTATAACAGATTTTCAGAAAAGTTACATCGAAGTAACTGGGTTAGGGTTAACGGACTTAGGGTTCCATCTCCCCTTAACGAATTACGTTTTCCTGCCAGAGAATTTACTCCAAAGATAAGAAGAAAAAAATTACTTTTCTAAACTATATTAAGTTTTGAGGTTGCTTGACGTTGTTTTTTTCGTGACCAACTGTTTTATGTAAAAGCAGCCTTGGGGCAGATTGAAACAATTGACTCCAGGGCACATTGATACGAGTCTTCTGTGTGCATCAATATGCCTTAACGGCAACTACTTTGCAAAATCGTCTTCAGAAATGGAAAAAAAGTAAAAATGAACTATCTAAAATCAACTCGCAATTAAGTATTTGTTTAAACTATGAAATCAGTTTAAATTTCATTGCAAAAATGAATGGAATTGTTGTAAATTAAGTTTAAAATATTTTTTACGAATATATTAAAATTGGAGATAAAAATTGTACGGAAACTTAATTAATATCATCGAAAAGATAATTTTTTGCATTTTCAGATGGTATGAAAATTATTTTTGTGCTTCATTTCAAAAAACGACTTCGAGATACACATTCTCTCCCTCTAAAGTATTTTTACACACACACACATTTTGTTTTATTACTTTTAGAGATAAATTATTTTCTGGGGCATTATTGTTTCATTTTTCCAGTCTCATTAAAAATGTTGAATTTTGATTAAAATAAAATTTTGCTACTTTGTTAAACTTTTAAACCTTGATTTGAATACAAAGTTTATTGATGTAATAAATTTTGTTTCGATCCCACACCTATTAATCACCATTTTTTTCGATATTTCCGTGTGTATCAATGTACCCCTAGTATGGGACAGATTGATACAAATCCATTTTTAGGAATTTAGGAATATTTTATTATGTCACTTATAACGAAAACTCGATTGAAATCCTATATTAGAATAACAAACTTATAAATATAGCGTATTAATTCTAATTATTACCATTGGTAAAATTATTTTTTAGCTTTTCAAAAAAAAGTGCATCAATGCCCCTGCATTCCCCCTAATCTTTAACGACTTCTTTTGTGGTTGGCTTATGAAATAGTATATAATAGTATATAATAGTATAATAGTAATAGTAATAATAGTATTTAAATTAGTATATAATGTATTTAATAAATGTGGAATTTTCTATATGCACGGTTTAAAAAAGGATTCGACTAATGGTTTTCATATCTTTTTTTTAAACCCTCGACGGCCCAAAGCTAAAGGTTTGAAAATTTCACAGTGTTGATCAAGCCATTGTCTGACATGCACTCTGTCTTTCATAACATTGAGATCAAACAGCTTTTTATTTTTTGACGCTCACTTTTAAAAAAATGAAAATAAAGGTGGAAAATGTGATTGATATAAAAGATCATAAAGAATTTTAGTAAAGCCTTACGAAAGAACTATTCCCACCATTGCTTTCCAAAGCATTAGACACTTGTTTATAGTTGTGGATATTAATCCTTTGAAATTGCTCTGTGTGTTCGAATTGATGTTTCTCTACCTTGAAAATACTGTCGGACATGCCAAAATGTATGTAAATAGCCGAGTGATTGACGCAGCAGGCAAACAGATGGATAGAAAGAGTTTTATCAGAAATTAATGTTGCCAGACGATTTAATATATCTGGAATGTAATCCAAAAACTTTGATATCAGCACTAATCTAAAAGTTCAATTTCAAGAAGATATGCATTACGTCTTTAAGGGTTAGGGCTACTTTTAGAATTACTTTCTAGTTGTTTCTTTTTATTCCGAGTAAGGAACATTTGTGTGCACATATATCTTCATAATCAAAGTCTGTATGTAATAAAGTCAGTTCCTCTTAACCGACTGCTGAAAGGAACACGACGGTAGTGGGTAAAAGTGCGCGTCCTCTCTACCAGGCAGCAATGGAAGTTTGGTCTCTTCACAAACATGTTGATGCTTTATTTCGAGAGTGATATAAGTCAAATTCTTACCCAGGGAGAAACAGATACAAGTTACCGTTAAGCTTTCTTTACTGAAATACGAAACTGTAAAGAAAATGGTATCACGGTTGGCACCGGAAATTCTCTAGATAGCCGCAATGAGTTTCACTATGACAGCTGAAAGAATACCTGATTCTTACGTAATCTAAATGGATAACTCTCGACTCACCAATATAAGTTTATAAAGAATTAACTTGTGGATCAAGGTTTTTCACAAACGATTGAGAAAAAGTTTGTGAATCTCTGTTTTAGACAAAAAAATAAACAGTTAGCAATGTTGGTTAAAATAGAGCCCATGAAGATAAAGACAATACTTTCATGTCTTCGCTTAACTTTTATTACTAAGTTTGCAGTCAAAAAGGAAGCACTGAACCATAGAGATTGCTAATTATCCTGCAGATTTCATTAAAGATTGCGCATGTTACTGATCCATTAATCGTGAGCAATTGCAGTAAAAAGTGTACGGTTAGTCGATAGAATAAAAAGGTTTTTAATGGAAGTTTTTCAAAAATCTAGAATTTCAAATATTTGAGTTTTTAACTTTATGCAAAGGTTTAATGTTTCTGTTTTTCTGACAGAGATAAACAGAAAATTTACGAAGCAAGTAAAAATTACAATTTTTTGTAGTCTGTTTATAAAATGAAAAAAAGACAAACTGAAGAAGAATTTGAAAATTTCAAAGAAACACATAAAATTTCAGGCATTCATTGCTCAATTTTTTTCATTTATAAAAATATATTTTTTAAGTCAGAAAAATTCGAAATAAATATTAAATATTTCAAAAATTTGCGTTAATATTTTTTATTTAAGCTACCCATCTGGGAATTTGAGATTCAAAAAATATGAAACATAAAATGGTTTGAAAATATGGATTCTTTTTTTATTAATTTTGTAGATTCTAATCTTATGTAAATGTACCTGCTGCATCAAAATAATTCCTTAATTTTTACAAGGTTTTGTTTTTCATTTCTCACACATTTTTAAACTTATGAATAATTCTTTAATTATATAGAAATTCTTTAAAAGTAAATAAAAATTCATTAGAATAAAATTTAAATCAGAATTGTCAGACATTTCGAATAAAATTTTCGATCTATGTAAAACCATCACAATACACAAACGGAAATTATTCAATACAATTTTATAGATTTTAGGTATGCTGGTTATATACAAATATTATAAGCGATTTAACTGTGGCTTTTGTCTTTGAGTTTCGAATTATTTCAGGCTCAAAATAATTTAAATTTGTGACGTAAGCTTAAAATTTAGAGTTTATATCACCATAAAATAATTTATGGATGAATCTCACTGTCTAATAAAATATGTTATTGTTGATATTTCTGTAGTTGTTATTGTTACTAATCCAAATCGATATAGATGATATTTACCGAATAGCACCCAAATATTTAAAAATAAAAGGGGTTGTACCAACATCTTGGCGACAGTAAAATTTAAACAATCCAGACTATGAGCAAGGGAGGACTAGGACTAGGAGCTTTACAAATTTGCCAAACTTTATGTCTTTGTTCATTGGTAAGGCACTGGGTTTAAAACGAAAGACAGTCGTTGGCTCGTATTGCCTCTGAAATGTTAGTCTCCACCAGTAATTTTTCTGAAGTATAAATTATGGTCAGGAGGAACGGCCGTTATTTCATGAACCTCAAAATATTTCTGCCTTAACCTGATAATTTAAATACTTATTTCATGCGCAATATCTTGCGTGGGTGGAAAAGTAACCGGACTCGTGCTTTAATTGCGCAATATCTTGCGTGGGTGGAAAAGTAACCGGACTCGTGCTTTAATTTTTTTTAATTTTATTTATTTATTATTGTTTTATTATTATTAGTTTGCAATTTTGATATTATCACTTCCAGTGTCCTCTTCTCGATCCTAAATCGCTCCAAACGCATTTTCCAAAATTCGAAACAGTGCTTCCGGTCATTATCTGAAAATCCTTTAATTACTTACTTCACTTTTGTTTGCATCTACAACCTCGAATCTGGTTCCTTGTAGCGCTCACTTGACCATGAGGAATAAAAAGAAGTCACATGGGCAAGATTAGGTGAATAGGATTGATGTTCAACTATGGGTATCCTGTACTTCGCCAAACACGTCTTGAAACGCCCTGAATTTTGGGTTGGTGCATTTTCCTAGTGAAACAGCCAACATCTTTTTTGTCCAATGCTCAGGTCATTTCTTCCACACGCATTCATATAGCATAAGTCAGGACATTTGTGTAATATTGATGGTTTGAGTTTCAGGTACCCATTCTAAGTTCACAAACACACTGATGTCGAAGAACCTATAGGTCTGTGACAAGACATGGATCGAAACTTTTAAACCAGTAATAATCCTGTATGCAAGATAAACACACATCTACGTACACTTGTTAAAACAACGAGCAAGTTTTATAGTGGGTTTCCCAAGTTTAACCCTCTCACATCCAGCGAGGCGGTGTAAAAATATCCCCTTAACAGCAACGAAGGCCGGTCTGAGGCGATTGGCGTCTTTTGAGGGGCTGTGAGTTTCTGAGATAGCTAGGAAATAAGAGCGGTAGGGGGTCCAATTACCCTCGCCAACCACAGCCCATTTCCCGGTGCCTTAAGGGAAGGTTATAGCAGGGGTGGTGGAGTAAATGACCATCCAGGTTGGGAGAGTCCAATTCATGTGGTTTCCTCCCGGTTTTCAAGGGACTAGAAGAAAAAAGTCATCTCGGGATTAAAGAGTTAAATTGCAGTTTCACATCATTACACTTCTCCTTCTGATACACTTCGTATTTTTTTCTGAAGCTGCGTACTTGAATGAATCACTTCTAACTAACGTTACAGAACACCGCCCCATGCTCCCATGCCTGATGCCATTACAGCAATCGAACAGGTTGGATGGACATGGAACCAAAGTTACAACCGAACAGAGCGATATGCGGGAGATTTAACTGTTAGCAAACGATTGAAGGGAGAGAGGTTCACGTGACGCTATCATGATCGATTGTCCTTGAATTGCTTATAGTTCTACTTTAGCCCTTTGGCTACTAATAGCACATATGTGTCCCACCTATATTTTAAAATTACTACTGAAATAAAATTGGTTTGAAGCTCATCGTAATATGTCCCAGTTTTAGAAAGCGAACAATTGTACATATTGCATCTTTAGTCACCTAGAAGACATAGACAATCTTCCCTCCAAAAGCCATTGCTTACTGCAGACTTTTCTTCTGTCCATGTATTTTCTGTAGTTTTGATCTATTGGTATGAAATACACATTTTTTGAGACGATATTGATGAAATAATGTAAATATATATAAAAGAAATTTGCAATAATTAATAATAATCACGCTTTTGGTTAAAAATCCGCTCGGAGAAATAACCCCCAAACAATCAGTTGGGCTTATTTGTAGCCTATTATCTTCATTCGCATAGAACATAAAATAAAAGGATTGGATAAAAAATTTGTATCTGTAGTCAAAAGTTTAACATAAATCGTCCAGATGTTTTCAAACCGTATTGTATTTTAAAATTGGGTATATGCATTTAACCCTCCGAGCGGCGTAAACTTCTTTTTCCGCCTTTCATGTGCAGTTCAAAATCAGATAGGTCGTATTTATATGTATATTTTTTAAACAACCATGGATAAAGTTTTCTTAAGATTTCTAAGGTATAATTAAATACAAAAAAGATCGATTCATTTCCTTTAAAAGTTAAGTTCTCAATCCTAATAGCTAAAAGTTCAAAATAATTGGGCGGCCAGAGAGTTAAACTGAAGCATAATTCACACCCATTTTGTGCAGAGGGCCAAAATCTTCCTCCCGAGCATCTAAAATTATAAACATCTTTCATGTAGTTTAAATATCAATGTTGTTTTGATTGAGTTCCACAGCTTCCTTTATTTAAGTAGTGGTTTCTCATTAAATTTGTCTACCATTTTAGTTTATTTCAGTTTCTTTATATATAGCTTTTAAACTGAAACCATAAAACTTACAAATGGCTGGAGCTTTAGGAAGCATGCTTGACATTATTCCTCCTTTCGACTCCAATTACAAATACAAAATAATGAATTTAGATAACGCTAAATATATACTAATTTTATTATTTAAAAGCTTCACAAAATGATTATGACGATGCAATATTCTGAGTATATTTTTTATATAATATATAAATTAATATTTGGTAAGTTTTATTCAGAATTTGTTTTCAAAATGTACTTAAATAAATTGGCCATGACATGGATGAATTTAGGCATATTTCATGTTTAGAAATTTCTAGTAATTATGATTAGAAGAAAAAAATGAAAAATTTCATTTTAATCTGAAGAGAAGGTCCCACCCTAATTAATTTTTGTACTACTTTAGTAGATTCATCTCTAAGTCAAAATTCATTATTATTCCATAGTTCATATTTCATGTTAAGAAAATTCTGTAATTGATTACAGAAAAAAGAAAATCATTTCTAACTCGAAGAGAAGGTCTCAATCTTAATTCACTTTGTACTTACTCTGAGAAGATTCTGCCAAAATTCATTATTATCTATGTTCATATTTCATGCTTTCTTGAGAAATTCTAGTAATGCGATTGCAGAAAAAATGAAATCATTTTCAAACTCAAAGAGAAGGTCCCAATCTGCACTACCTTGTACTTACTCTGAGAAGATTCCAAGCTAAAATTCCTGTTATTATTCCATGGAAGTTCATAGCTTCATGTTTGGGTTAGAAATCTCAGTAATTGGACAAGAAAAATGAAAATCATTTCTAAACCTGAAGAGAAGGTCCAATCTTAATTCACTTTGTACCTCACTCTGAGAAGACTCCAAGCCAAAATTCATTATTATCCCTGTTCATATTTCATGCTTAAGAAACTTTGTAATTAAGAGTCACAGAAAAATGAAAATCATTTCTTAAACTGAAAGAAGGTCCAATCTTACTCCACACTTCAGCCTCTTTACCTTAGATAGTGATTCAGCCAAAAATTCATTTATTATCTCATATAGTCTATATTTCATGTTTAAGAGAAATCTCTAGTAGAATTGCGGATTGCAGTGAAAAAATGAAAATCATTTCAAATCTAAAGATAGTCCTAACTTTAATTTACTTGTACTTTTACTTCCTCGGAGGTATCCCTGCCGTACCATTATTATTCCATGGAAGTTCATATTTCATGTTTAATAAATTTTAGTAATTTATGATTTTGCAAAAAACAAAAATCATTAAACTAAGATAGTTGTCCAATCTAATCACTTTTACTTTACTCTATAGTGATTCCAAGCCAAAATTCATTATTATTCCAATTTTGCCCCTCAAATATCTATTCAACTGCTCAAAAACAAGTTTGGTAATCGTGCAAATGGAGATGAAATGCCACAAATCCTGGCTCACTGAAAATACTAATTTGACAACCAGGAAGGCGCAAACGGCGTTGCTTCCCAGAAATTGGTAATGGTTCCACCAGTACATCACGCAAGTACCTGGATTCAAACCAAATTACACAAATATCTCTATTTATCGAGCTGCAAACAGTTCGAAGTATTTCTGCTATAGTTGTGTTGCTTGGTAAAGTTGGTACTGGAAATACTATACTGCAAGTTAGTTAATTGAATTATAACTTGTTAAACCCAGAATTGTCTGGTCTCAAAGTGTAAGTAAATACAACTGGAAATCGATTTTTTG
>BGPR01011920.1:0-46802 GCA_013235015.1 Araneus ventricosus
TCAAGTCCACTAATGCAGAATCTTATTTCCATTCCTTTAAAAATGAATATAATACAAGGAATACAAAGGAATATTTCTTCATTGAATATAATGGTAGAAATACATTAATCTAACATAATGAATACATTGCGGCTTTCAAAAGAACTACGCCGTAGAAGAAAAGAGAGGCCACAAATAAAATAACAAGCTAATTTAATTCTCTCATGTTAATACTGCATCAGTGTTACTGCCATACCGAAGATAGAGGATAATAAAGATATTATGTTATTAATGGTTTTGTGAAGCAAAATGAAATACTTGAAAACAAAATTAATATGAACAGATTTTCAAATAAGATTTTATGTAATAGAATACCCAAAAGATACCAAATGTAATCGTAATAGAAAAATGATAAAGGCTTCAGAACAATGTAATTTATCACTCATTGTCTTAGTTTGAAACTTTTGCCAGAAACATCAAACTGAATTCTTTTCTTTGTTCTGTTTGAAATTTTAACTCTCCTTCCAGCGCTGTTAATTTTTGATTGCTACTTTCTAAGAAGTCCAAAAACAAAATATAAAATTCATAACCTATTATTTTATTTTTACTTTAAATAATCAGCCATTTTTCTAAATCAACATTGTCTTAAATATTTTAAAAGAAAGTCACTCAGTACTAACGAGAACGTAGCATCATTTATATTTTTTTGTTCCTCACTCAACATTAATTCTTTGGAAAAATAAAAATCATTTCCCAATCTAAAAAAATTTTCAAAATGTCATAAACCTTATGAGATTTTTTAAAGAATATTATTTCAGTATAATTATTTTTAAATAGGTTATTGATATTATTGGAAGCAATATTCATTTAAGCATTTTTGTGAATATTTTTATTATTAAATGTGTCGTTTCTGAGATAATAAGAAATCGTAGGTTCTTTTTTTGAATAACTCACGAATGTATGCCTTTTTTCGATTCCAATGAAAATAGGCTTAGCTTGAATTAATTTAATTGGTATTTTCATTTAAATAAAACTTAATTAAATTGATCACTACATTCATAATAATAATAAAAATAAAGTCAAATTCTTAAATTCCACATAAATTTAAAACACTCAGATTAAAAATGTATCAAAATTTTAATTGTTCCTATGTATCTAAAGATTAAAATATTTATAGAATTCAAGGTAAAAATAAAGATATAGTTATTACTAATTAATTATCCTTATAAATATTTTACTTACATTCTGAGCAGTACTAAATTTATTAAAGAAATATGTATTTTCTTGAAAAATGTATTCAAATTCTATTATAATATTCATGACCAAATTTAATATGATAATTTTTGCTTCTTATGATATCAATAATTATTGATGTATTCTATCACATTCTTACAATAGTTAAATTATGACTATAATAAGATAACAATAAGAATACACATTTTATATTCTAATTTTGTATAATATTCCAATAGAATAATTTTTTGAAAATATGATGTTCTGCAAATTATAAATGATATAATCGATCATTTTAAGAAAACGAATATTCTGACAGTAAAAATTAACAGTTCTTCAAACAAAAACTCCGTTTCACTTACCGTTGGCTTTAAGAAATTTTAAATAATCAGATATAAAATGTATGAAAATTCAAATTGTTTCTATGTATCTTTAGCTCAAAATATTTCTAGAATTCTAAGCAAAAATAATGATATAATTACTACTATTAATCATTATAATAATTCCATTTCCATTCTGAAAGAAACATTACTGAATTTATTAAAGAAATATTTATTTTCTTCAAAAAAATACTTTTGAATTCTTTCATCATATTCATGAGGAATTCGAATATGCTAATTTTTTAATTATACCAGCAAATAATTATAAATTCAATCACATTCTAACAATAATTTGCTGTAAATACCATGATTAGAACCTTGTTCATTTATATTATAATTGATGAAAGCACTAATAAAAACAATAAAAGAAAGGTATGAGAAACCGTAAATAAGAATAAACATTTTGAATACTAATTTTTTATAATATTCAATTTGAATGACTTCTTTCTTTGAAAATGCAAAACATTGATAAATAAAAATGACACAATCGAACACATTTAAGATAATCAATATTCTGAAAGTAAAATGTAACAATTCTTCAAGTTAAACATCATTTTACTTACCACTGGCTTTCAGAATTTTATAATTTTTCTGGACATTTTCATAACGTCTCTTTTCATATTCACTAAGTGCAGTCCATGCATCTGAAGTAAAATATTGCTTAACATTCTTATTCGAAGGCAATTTACTATTCATCTTTGCAGCAAATATTCTTGCTTAAGTTTCACCTGTTCGTAGAACTACAACGGAATTAAATTAACCTTTCACTCTTAATAGTTGAAATGAAAGATATTGTCGTCTGCATTTGCAAATGAAAATAAATATTTTTAATCTTTTCAGGAATTATTTTTGCAAACGATTTTACAACATATGTTATTTTAAGTTAAAAATTAATGACGGAAATAAATGTAATTTTATTTCTTCTGAAACATTTAGGATTTTATAATATATATATATATATATATTCATTATTTTAATATTTTATTTTTATTTCAGGAAACCTTGTTTCTTTTTAACTGAATATTTATTGAATGAATCATTTTTATTCTGATTTGTGTGACCAATTATTCTTTTTCTAATTTTCGGAAAAAGAATCAGGATTTCTTGTTCAGTATATGCCAATATTTTCTGAATTAAATCGTCTGATTTTATGTTGGAAGCTCTTAACTGCAATAATCATTTAATGTCTTTCTTAAAGAATGCTTCTGAATTTTGCTTTTGAATCATATTCCAAAATAGAAATCTACAAACGGAAGGTGAAAATAAGAAACCGCTTAATTTAGAATTTGCGTTAATAAGAGTATTGTTTAATGTTAAAAGAATCCACAATTTTATTCTTATTGTTATAAAACCATATTTTAGGAAATAGAGAGGATTAACGTTTCCTTTCTGCAATACTATTGTGAAATAAATGTTATGTTAGATAATCAACATTTCCTTGAACATGTGCATATATTTTATTGCTTGCAAAATGCAAATTGTGGGGTTTATGCTGCAAAGCTTTATTCAGTTTTTTCATCAACATATGAAGATCATTTTTCCGTAGAGTTCTGCTTTTCAAAACATATATATTTGTCCTGTCGAATTGTCATGAAAAGCATCGAAATGTAGAAAAATGCTTAACAGAAATTTGTATTGCTTTAAGATGTTGGGTATGTTATGCAAAAATGGCACTATACATTTTACCCGAACATCGGACCGTAAAAGAGGGGGGGAGAATTGGAAATATCGTGTTTTTGTGTTTACATAAAAGGCTATTAATCTGAGAAAGAAAATATAAAAAGGAAAGTTATAGGTTTTTCAAATACCTATAAAATGAGACTTAGAGCGTTAAGATATACGCGTTACATACGGTGGAGTATCTGGTAAAAATTTCAGATCGATATCTGCATTACTTTTTGAAATATTCCACTTATTCGATTATTATTGTTTAAATTATAATGAATGCATTCAGTCATAACGAAGAACGCGTTCCATGGATCTTAGAAAATTTTACCTTTATCTATTTATGCAAATTTCTTCGTTCAGATAGTTAAACGTAATATTATTTTCTTTGGTTTTTTTAATTTTTTTAGCAAGAGAATTGTAGTTTGTATATTATTTTATTTGTTAACTTCTCTCATTTTATTTTCATTAAATTTTCATGCTACTTTAGGAAAATGTTAATTAACATATTGTTATAGTGGCTGTTTAATTTAGGCTTGATTGTTATACTTGTTGTAACTTGGACTGTTTGTAACCTGCGGGGCCCTCAGGTGCCCTTATTTTGAGTGGACTGCTTTTCAGTGGCCTCTTTTGTCATCTGCATGATGTCGGCTAGGGAGGAGTCTGCATTTTTGCATGCTGGATTTGTATATGCTCTTTAATGTGAACATAAACTAACTCGCGAAACAGATTTTAATGCTATTATCAACGATTTTGCTAATAAAAAAAGCAAGAGAAAAGACTTTGAAATTTTGTACTATGCATTACAAATAAAAGCACTTTATTTTTCTTCTTTTTATTTTGAGGTCTATGTGGTTCTATGCAGCTTGTATAGGAAGGGCGAGATATTGCAAGTTCGTTTCGGTTGGCAAAAGTTGCGGCTACGCCACATATTTAAAGGGCATCTCCCCGTGCTTAGACCATGATCTCCCACAATTATAAATAATCTCTTTTTCATCACCTACATCCATCTATATGAATATTTCTGTTTGTGCGGCTTCCTCAAAACGCGTTATTTAGCTACAGGATTTGTTAACATTTATAGCAGTTAATGGATCACGTGATTTCGATTTCCAAACATTTATAACGTATTCAAACGAGTGCGATTTACTTTCATCTTTATTTCCAATGATTTTATTATGAATATCAACCGCGCCATTAAATTTATCAAAACAAGGAAAGAAGACGATTTCAACGACGAAATGAATCAATTGAAGGAAGTTTTGACAGGCTTTCAGGAAGAAGGAGAAATAATTTCTTTCAACTGCTCAGTGTGCTGGTCAGATTTAAAAATACTATGCTTTCCCCAAAAATGGAATTTCTTTTGCGGAATTGTTCGCCAAATGTGGTCATTCTGAAACATTTTTTTATCTTTTTGCGAGCTTTTAAACTGTTGGCTCAATTACTTCGAGTTCGGCAACGAAATCGCACCGATTTGTTTTTAGGATTATCTTTATTATTTATCTTGAAACTCTTATTTGCCATTTTTTCACATTCACATTCATAGATTTCTTTATTAAATTCATTTGAATGTTGAATTTGGCTTCTAAATGCTTGCAAAATGAAGAAACAGATATTCAGGGCCAACAAATTTATTCTGCGCGGATTTAAGTTAAAGCATCAGAAACAATTCTATGATTTTTTTGCCAGGATGTAAGCTGTCCTCATTTTGGAGAGCAGTTTTTGCTAATCAAACCTCGGAGGATTGCTATGCCAATCCTCTGGAGATTGGTGAGCTTTAGCCATTAGGGGACGAAGCCGACTAGTACGCTTTAGAAATGGATCGATTTCTTTTCATTCACTCATGATGCTGACATTCATCTGCTTTCATAACTATTCAACGTTAACGCAATCGACTTGAAATGACTAGTTGGTTGATTCCAAGAATCTCTTTGATCTCTCGGACTGTTCTGTGTAAGCTTTCCAAGGAAAACAATGTGTTCCAAGCGGAACTCCAAGCCATCTTACAAGCCATTAAACATCGTGAGAATGCTTCAAACCGAGTAAATATTTGGTCGGACAGCCTTTCTAGCCTTAACCTTCGAAACATCCTTAACCTTCCAGCGGGCGCGCCTGCGCAAATTTTACGACCAATTGTATTTTTCATGCCCTGTTCTTACATTCGGAGTCAAAACTGTCTGAAGGTCATTGCCATTCCTCATGCGACCCCTCTCTTAAGAATTAAATGAGTTTGTCCAAGTTTCAAGGTGATTCCAAACTGTTTTATGCTCCAGTCGTAAAAATTACGAAGTGCGCCCTCTCGTGTAATTTCAAAATTTTTTCACGTCCTACCATTTCAGTTTGACAATCATATATCCAGTGCGCATTACAGCGATTTAATATTTCATTTTACATTGTCAAAAATGCTTAATACGTAATACGGCTGCCAATAATTCACCAAGCCGAAGAATTTTGTTGGAAACCTCAGTCTTATGAAAACACCTCACTACCAGAGTTCAAAAGATCTGATCATCTCCATATGACATTACCATGTCTTTAAATCTAAATTATACATCACAACCTGAAAAAGCAAGTGAACAGCAAGCAGCAGTGAGAAAAAGCGCTTGTGGTTTGTGTTTGAAAGAAATAAAACGATCATCAAAATCCATGAACTACAGTAGGTGCATATAGTATGCAGTAGAACCCCGCTAATCCGAACTAATTGGGACCGGTGCCTGTTCGGATTACAAAAAAATTCGGATTACGCGTAATTCCGATAAAAATAGAAGAGAAAAAGCGGTGTGATAAAAAAAATTGTAAGTTATAAGTACTCAGTACTACTATCTCCTGAATTCCTTTTATTAAAAAGTAATAGAAAGAGAATATGTCTCCCCTTTTCATTAGAATAATGGATGTGCTCCTGTATGAAGTGACATTATCTTACGAGGAATTGTATTAGTATCTTCAATGTGTATAAAATTATGCATGCTGAAAAAGTATTTTTTTGTTTTAGTATGTATATTTAAATCTTTTCAGATAATCTTTTCAATTACATATAATTGTCGAAATTAAAATCGGTTTGGATTAACCGGAATTTCCGTTTAGCGGGGTTCTACTGTACTTGTAAGAGTCACTGCCTGGCAAAAGTTCAAAGTTTCGAATGCAACGACAATGGTAAGAACTAAGAAGAAAGTCTTTGTTGTACAAGCTTAGATGGTATTATACTGTTTTTTATTATATATTGCTCAATACCTTTTTTCGAAAATAATAGTATTAAATCTCATTGCTTTCTCTGATTTCAGTATAATTTTAGAATTTGCAAATAATGTAAAAATTAATTTTCACTCTTGATGAAAGGAATTGCTTTTCTGATGTTTGTTATTACTATAATGAAGTAACTTGCAACTGCAAGGGTAAAAATTAAGAAACGTATTGTGTCGTAAAAAGTACGACAGGCGCCCGCTGGTGAAAAAAATTTTAGCGCGCCCGCTGTAAGGTTAATAAATCAAATAACATAAATAATTGATTCATGATCTTCTGTAAAATACAATTTGGTATGCAAATTGTTAGAATAAGATTACAATATGCGATTTTTGTTTCATTTTATTACATCTTCACAGCAAATTTATTCATAATATCACCATAACTTAGTTTTTTGGTTACTTCGGATTCGACAGACAAAACGGCGAAAGAAGATCTAAAGTAATACTAGATCTCAAGTAATTTTTTATAATTTTCAATTTTGTTAATTTCATTAAGATTAATGTTAATTTATCTTAATGAAATTAAGATGATCTAAGATGAAATTTAGATATAAAAATGAAGTTAATTTGTCAATTGTTTTTTTTTGTTGTTGTCAACAATGTTAATTTCATTGTTAAGATTTCAAACTGTACAATTTTCAATAATAATTTCATTGTTAAGATGAGATTAACAATCTCTCTTTGAAACCTGCAATAATTGAATTAGCTAACAACGCTTACTGCTTTAAAAGTTTAACGTTATTGATTTAAATGTTTTCAAGAGAATTTGAGCGATTTCAAAGCGAATTATGGATTTCCTGGCATTATGGATTTTATGGCAACTTTTCTCCAGGTACTGTTTTGCGCTATGGAAGTAGCATATTTTGGCGAATTTATTTTCATTTCGCCAATTTTTGGATATGCCATACTTGGCGAACTGGCCTTGTATGCCGTCTCATTGATGTCGGTGGAGGAAGCAACCTCTGATACTGGCAATGAAACCTGTGAGAAGGAGAAGACTTTAGTTCTGGAAAATTTCAAGTTGAAAGTGAAAGCTCCACCAATTGTTCGTAATCCACTTGTTTGAGTGTTTGCAAAAAGCTTGGAATGGATGGAAAACTGGAATTTCCACAGGGGGCAAAAATAATGATTGTGAACGGTAACCCTTTCGTCAACTCGAAAGAAGTGTGCATGTTTTGCAAAGCTCTAAAATTGAAAGCTGATATGTTACTCTGGTAGGAGATCGAAAGGAGGAGGAGGTGGTGGATGGAGGCTTCTGGGTTATTTCCTCTTTTAGCGTATGGCTGACAGCCGCTAGTTTAGGGATTATTTGAAGATCAAAAGAAAATGGTTTGGTGACAAAATGTTTCCGAGTTACATTCCTCTGCTGCCATTTGAAGTGCTACATTCCTGGATTGTTGGTTCCATTAGAACATTACTACACCGAAAGACAAGCTTCTGAGTTGCGTCCTCTTTTAGCGGTTGGCTGAGAGCCGCTAGTTTTGGGATTAACTGAAGATCTTAAGAAAACGGTTTTGGTGACAAAATATTTCTGAGTTACATTCCTTTGCTACCATTTTATGTGCCACATTTCTGGATTGTCTGTTCCCTGAGAACATTGAAACACCTGTCGAGTTTCCTGTGAGCCCTTAACTGAAGATCATAAAGTACAATCAACGAATTTTTATTGAAGCAATTTTAAATACATTGTTTTATTTATATACAATAACCTTAATTTAAATAAAAGTTTTCGGCATCCTCCTTTTTTGTGTAATAATTTCCTGATGTATGTATATATTTTTATTCCTTTTCTATGAAAATTTCAAGAGTTTTTTAAGATTAGACATACCAGGAAAAGGAACTGGAATAATACTTAACAGGAAATTAATCAGTGAAATAATTGTTTTCCATTTGCAGTTTGATGCGTCTAATGTTATTAACGTCTTATGAATGAGTTCCTCTAGGATTTACTCACATGGCTTCCAAGGATAAAAAGTGAATCATTCGCAGCAAGGGAAAGCTATATTTTATACGATTTAAAAATATAATCGAATTAAAATAAATAAATTTTGACGATTCATTTATTTAATAATTTCATCCTGAATAATAACATTCTCTTTCTGAAAGAATGTTTAGCATGGTTTCCTTAATTTTGTGCCATATGAGATGAATTTACTCAAGAAATAATAATTATTCATATTTTGAATAAATAAAAACCTTGTTTAAATTTCATTTATTGGTGAATATTAGAGGATGATGTGGAAGATTCCTACCAATGTGTACTAGAAGTTACGGAAAGAAATGAGAACAAAAAAAGGAAAGAAAGAAATATATTCGTATTTTTGGTCTTAAACATCTGAGAAGGAGAATGTTTTAGATTTGATCCGTCTGTCTTGATAGCATTAGCGTTTGTATTCGATACGTAACGGTTTTTAAATCACGCAATTTACACAAAGAATTTCATCCTAAAAACAATATTTAAAAAAAGCATTCAATGCTTTGATATATGTTATAACATTAGTTTTAAATAAATTGAAAAGTGCACTATTTATTTTTGCTTAGTGTCATGAGAGCTATTAAAATATTCACATTGCTTATATTTAAACGTGTAATAATGGTAAGCTATTGCTTATTTTCCAATGTTGCTATTTTGTTGCACAAGGTTATATAAAGGAAAAACATTGTTACAAAACTGTGCTCAAATTTAACATTAAAAAAATTATTCAAATGAAAGAAAGAAATGTATGGATATAAAGTTGGTAATTCATTGAATTTTGAAGTTGTGTAAAGATGGGCTTGTATCATAATATGCTCCGAAGTTACTGAGGAAAACTTAAGGTATCTGCCTACGTTGAAAACACTGATTTTCGACAACTTTGGCGAAAATTATACTTTTTTGTAGTACAGACTACAAACAGTTTACATTTTTTAATAAGTGAATTAGAAAAAAAGTTATAACGATTTTAAAATACTTTGTTTGTATCAAAACCAATCGGAAAGAAATCTTTAAGTGCAGTTTCTTAAGTGCAGATATATTAAGTGCTGTATTTTTCATAAAATTTCCCCACCTAGATATTCACTTGAAAGTTTCAGCACAAGTTTTAAATATTATAAGCAATGAAATGAAGCAAAATATTTGTTGTTGGTGAAATGCTTTTTAATTTACAGGTCTTTTTAGAAAAATTAAGTCGTTGATTAATGAATTAGTAGAAAAATAAATGGAAAAAAGCATATTTACACATATTTACTTGCATTTCAATTTTCTTTTTAGATTTAGGTTCATTAGGGTATTCTGCCTTCAAAGATAATAATTCCGTGGCTTATACATCGGCCTTGAAGCACAGAATAGGTATTATTATCTTCGGGAAACAAAATATTTTAACCATTATTCATTCGGAGCTGTCATTTTGTATTTTTTTAATTGAAAACTTTAAGACAGATGATAATTTAACGTCTAATCAAAGAGTTACTGAAAAATTGTAACTGTTTCAAACTAAACAAATAATTACATATTTCATTATAAACACTAATAAATGTGCGAACATCTTGTAAATGAAAAAAAGAAGTAAAATTTTTCTTTAAGCAATTAGTGATATAAATGAGAATCATATATATTTCGTCTGCTTTTAATTAATTTTAAAGCTAGGTACAAGGCCATTTCATTTCAAATAGTATTCACGGGTTTCTGTCTTAAAATTTCAAAAAAAACCCTATTATAATTGAGATAATTTAACTACTAAAACACAAACAACATTTTTAGAAGGACAAAATCCGTTTATTATATGTACAATATTTCTTTATAATTGAAAGTCAGTTGATGATTTTTTCAAATCCAGCCATTTTCCAATTTTTTTAAAATGAAAAGGAAATTCATTTTAAAAAGATGAGGAGATTTGTTTAACCTCTTAAAATATGAAATCATTGAAATTTTTTAAAAAAATATCATCAATTAAAAATGGAAAAACTAGTGATTACCGAAAATCAAATTTCATGTGATTCGACCATGAACTTGCACATCGTTTGCACAATCCTAATTGGCTCTTTGCCATTGCCAGGAAGATCAAAAATTTGTTTTTTTTATTCACCTTGACTTTAGCAGTAAATGTCATTTTTTCTTTATTATTTTTAAATATTTTCGTAAATATTATATTTTCTTTTCTTCCAACGACAACATGCTGTGGAAATGAATTTCTTTTTTAAGGTTTTTAATTTTTTCTTAAGGTTTCTGACTAGCATTTTTTTCATTAACTCTTTTCATTTTATCCATGTTAAGATACGTAGTTAATAAGAATCTATATCTTAATATAAATAAAAGTCATTGTGGGTTTGTATGTTTGTATGTATGTTTGTATCTATGTTCCACATCTGCTCCTAAACCACGGCACTGATTTCAACTAAACTTTACACACTTATTAATTAAGACTAGAATAAGATTACTGTCAACTTTTTAAAGCGCTAAAGTTAATTAAACATTCAGTTAATTAAAAAGTAACCGAAACCGTTTTTCCGCTGTAAGTTCGGAGCAAAGTATCCCCCTAAAATTATTTTTATACCATCTTACAGTTCAAAATTTTACCTTTTTAATGATATCAATTATATATCTGTGACATTTTTCCTTCAATGTGTATTAATTTTTCCAAATTTAAAAAAAAGTTGACACGCAGACGATTTTAAAATAAATCAAATTTAATGATACTAGAATTGATACTGATGAGTTGCTAGGCAACGGTGTAATTACTTTGCCATTATTTTTTCTGTTTATCTTTTTTTTTTCAAATATCGTTTGGCAATGTTTTCATTGGTTCTTAAAGAATTCTAAAGCTTATTTAATTAGATTAAAAAATAACTGCAGTTCATATCACCTGTCATTTTTACCTGCGTTTCCGAAGAAATAATAAATCCTTAATAATATATTAAATGAGAAACTGTGTATGTCTGTTTGCTACGCTTTCACGGCCAAACTACACGTGGAATAACTTATTTTGAATGTCAAACATCACGTGATCATAAAGAGAGCCGAAATGATGTGATCTTTCAGAGAAAATAAACAAATAATTTATTAATGGAATAATAAATGTAATTACTCAACTCGACTCTTGATTTTCATTTTTCGAGTTTGCAGTCTATTTAATTTTAGTGATCCATACTTTTCCATATCAGATTTTATTCAAGAAGCTGTCGATAAATTGACGCCGGGACAGAATTCTATTGATAGATATAATATAGCTGCAAGAGTTTTTAGATTAAAATTTAGAAATTAAAGTTTATTATAACTAAAGGAAAATATGCGACAATATAGTATTTTGTTTTATGTATTCTTTTAAATGGTAGAAGTGGATGAAATATAGCATGATGGATGATATATTCCACAGATTATAAGGGCCTGATAATACCATTGAGTACAATGATATAATTTACAGTAACGGAGAACATATGAGGAATATAAAATGGTTGTTGAATTGGTAATTTTGGCACTGATTAATGAAAGTTTAGACCAGATAAATAAAAAAAATATGTCGCAAGTGGAGGAAGGTAATTATAGAATATCTACCTGTAGATACGCTAATGGGCAATAATATTTAACATCAACTTCTTCATAAAACAGATAACAAGCTCTTCAACTCCTTAGAATTGTCAGGGATATCCTTCCGACAAACTGAGATTAAAAGTCGGTGTGCTAGTACTATTGATACGTAATCTACATGTACCGAGACTGCGCACGGTTACAAATTGCACACCTAGGTCCAAACGTCGTAAGAGTGTTTAAAAACGAGAGACTGTTTTTAATTTCACGCATTCCGATAATGCTTAAGAATTTACCATCCAAGTTCAGAAGGTAACAATTCCCTTTAAAATTAGTTTTTGCCAGGTTCAGGGCCAGACACTCAAAGGGGCAGGCGTACATTTGGAAAAACCATATTTTTCCCATGGACAACTATATATGGCGTGTTCACGTGCGTCCAGACCACAAAACCTCTACATCCGTGCAAAAAACGTATACAAAAGTGTGTTAGCATAGATAAACAAATTACCTAACTATAACAGCATACACTCCTATTAGTCGTCCAATTATGTATTACCAACCGCCAAAACTTTTGATTTCCCCTTTCAACATGTAACGAAACATTTACATTCGTGAATTTAAAAAAAATTAATAATTCAAATTCTTCGCGCACGAAATCGCGGGTAACAGCTAGTATATTTATAAAAATAAGCAAAAATTTCAGAAATAAAAGTAAATTAGTTAAAAGTCTAACTGTTTCCTAGAAACGGAGTAGCTATAAATTTGCGTTATTTCAGTACGAGTTTTTAGATTAAAATTTAGAAACTAATGTTAATTATAGCTAAAGGAAAATATGCGAAGATATAGTATTTTGTTTTATGTATTCTTTTGAATGGTAGAAGTGGATGACATATAGCATGATGGATGGTATACAGATTATAAGGGCTTGATGATACCATTGAGTACAATGATGTAATTTACAGTAATGGAGAATATATGAGGAATAGAGAATGGTTGTTCAATTAGTAATTTTGGCACTGATTAATGAGAGTTTAGGTCAGATAAATAAAAAAAATATATGTTACAAGTAACATCATATCCTGTAGAGTTCTTGAACTCCTTAGAATTGTCAGGGGTACCTTCCGACAAGCTGATATTAAAAGTCGGTGTGCTAGTACTATTGATACGTAACCTCGATGTACCGAGACTGCGCACGGTTACAAATTGCACACCTAGGTCCAAACGTCGTGAGAGTGTTTAAAAAAGAGAGAGTGTTTTAATTTCACGCATTCCGATAATACCGAAGGATTTACCATCCAATTTCAAAAGGTAGGCTCAGGGCCAGACACTCAAAGGGGCAGGCGACATTTGGAAAACCATATTTTTTCCATGAGCAACATAAGTGGCGTGTTCACGTGTGTCCAGACCACAAAACCTCTACATCCGTGCAATAAACGTAAAACAAAAAACGTAGTATACAAAAGTGTGTTAGCATAGATAAACAAATTACTTAACTATAACAGCAAACACTCCTGTTAGTTGTCCAAAAATGTATTATCACCGTCAAAACTTTTAATTTTCCCTTCCAACATGTAACGAAACATTTACATTCGTGAATTTAAAAAAATTTAAAACTTCAAATTCTTCGCGCACGAAGTCGCGGGTTACACCTAGTAGGTATATAAAAGGGGAAAGTATGTGTGTGTTTGTTTTTTCTTTTATTGGTTATTTATGCACGTCCACACCGTTGAACTTACGACGACCAAACTTGGCACAGAGATGAATTAGCACAAGAGGGAGCTAACGCCGTAAAAATTATTTTTAAATTCGAATTAAATTTTTATTTATTTAATTAAATAGCGAAAATTAAGCTATTTTTAGACGTTTTTCACTAAGAACTTCTGAAATACTTATGGTATGAAAATTATTTTTACATTACCTTCAAGAGCTACAAATTATCTTTTTAATGATACCAATTTAAATGTTGTACAATTTTTCCTCTAACTGTAATTAACGATTCAAAATTCATTTTAAACACAAATGGCAGCAATGCGTGTATTGTTATAAAATAAAATTCAAACTAATATATTGTTTAATCAAATCCTTTATTCACGTGTTTTTACCACTGTTAAAGCTAAGAAAATATTGCTTTTTTTGGTCAAGGTAGACTTCTTACTTCCGCTGTTATTTCGTAGCATGCACTTAAATTCAGTTTTTATTTCGCACTCAAATATCCAATGACGTTAGTTTCAGTTTGACTTTATTTATAATATTAATAGACATTTATATTTATAATTAATAGGCATTTATTTTTAGTTTTTATTCCTCTAACTGAGGTTAAATCATTCTTTTTGTTCGAGCATTCCTCTTCAGAGAAATTCCTTCAAGTGAGAATTGTTCTCGAGCGATTTTGACTTACTTTACCTGATTTATAAAACATTTTATTTATAAGCTTCACAGTAACCAAGTTATACAGTATAAGTATATTTGTACATTGTAAAACTGTATTAGTTATTTAACTATGTATTGATTAAAATAAATGTTCTTTTTTGAAATTTCTCGCATTTTCATTCAAATCATACTGTTATAAGATAATAAAAAGGCTATATTTGGAAGTTTTAATTCAACAAGAAAAGATTCAAAGAAGATTTACGTTTGTTGGGGATAGTTGGTAACAATATTTTTAGGGGGGAAAAACAGGAGGCCGGTATATGAAAAAATTTGAATCCCGATCAACGCCGAGTTTTCTGCTAGTAAAATATAAAGGGTGCAGCATCTATATATAAATAAATCAATAAGGTTATAAATGGTGGAAGTTAAAATTTGATTTTTAATTATTTTTCTCGTCAAGTACTCATAAGCCGTTGCAATTAACTTATATTTATATCCATAATAATCATCTTAAGCGTAAAGATGATTTTCAAAAATGTATTTTAATGTTTTTCAACACTTCATATTCAAATGAATTCGCCAAATGTAATACTTTAAAAAATACTTTTTGAAAAGTAATTAAAAGATGTTTAAAAGTGCATGTAGTGAAAAGTACAGAATGTTTAAAAGAAATTGACGAAAAGAAATTTAAGTTTCAAAGCGAAAAGAAAATTTTGAAGAAATGTTTATGTGTAAAACTCGATTTCTTCCTCGGCTTTACTTTTATCAAGAATATGGTTCATAAAATAGTGATTTTATGCAAGAATTTCAAATCATTGTTTCATAATATGGCTCCACATTTCAGATTCAAAAAGAGCCATGCTGTTGAAGCACGAGATAAAAATAAGCAGAAATCTCTCCCCCTGGTTGTTTTAGACAAAATTATCTCTTCTTCTTGTCTTTTATTAGTGAAATAATAAATTTTATGGAGCTAAGAGATGAGCTGTTCATTCTTGCCCTTTGTTGGATTATTTTAAATCTAATTTAATACATCGCAATTCTTCTTTGTTTGACAATTTACTTCTCATGTCAATGTTCCAAAGCCACTGGATATTGAAACAATAAACTTCAACTTTTCAATCATGTCTCCTTTCTAGTCTTTTCTTTTGTCTTCTTTTCCCGTCTTTCATAGCAATGCCCAAACTAAGAAACAAAACGATTCCTTGAGTACAGCTTTTAATACTTCATTCAAAGCGAAATAGCTTCCCAAATTCTTTTTCTGTTTTTTAAGAGCCATGATGCTGCTCAAGGGGGAAAAAGTTGCTTGTTTTTCCTTTCTCCCCGTTTCGCCGTAAATAGTTCACAATACGTTGCTTGATTTAGAGTAGGGTCTTTGTTTCAGATTTTATCAAGGCCGACATTTTTTATTTTCGCAGAAACCTGAAAAGTTCATTACTTACGGAGGGGTTTTTTTGCAATGTGTTTGGTGTTTGTGAAACAGCTTAAGTAAAAGCTAGAGCAGTTCGAAAAAAAAAACCGAGTTGCACAAACCTTCGTTTTCGACTTTCTGAATTGTATTAGCATTCAAAGTAAAAGTTTGAGGCAAGGATATTAAAGAAAAAAATATTGCTAGTTCTTTAAACCATCAAATCTAAAAGTTAAAAGAAAAAGCACTTTTTTCATCTGTTTCTAGAATATTACTGGGGTCTAATGCGTCAGATTAAATATGAAAGGTGATAGAGGAAAGCAGGTTGCATGACTGCTTTGTTTTGAAAAAAAATATTGCTAACAATGTTTTTATGTTTTTATTTATTACTGATGGATTTTAAAGTGCGAAAAATATTAATTATCAAAACATTATGAGACGTTAACTTTCCAAAATCAGTTATGAAAAACTCAATACAGAAAAACTCTCCCAAGTTCTGCCGGTATTTTTTAGTGTTTTCGATGCAGTTTGTTAGAAAATAATGAATGAAGAAGCACAATACATGCAGTATTGCACAAGTACATGTAAGTAGAGAAGGAAGAGGAAAACTCTCCAGTGTGCCATCGGCATTTTCCATTCTTTTAGATGCTGTTTGTTAGAAAATAATGAATGAATAAGCACAATACATGCAGTATTGCATAAGTACATGAGAAAGAAGAGGAAAACTCTTCTATGTGCTATCGGCATTTTCCATTGTTTTAGACGTAGTTTGTTTGAAAATAATGAATTAGAATAATGAATTACTAATATAATAGGCCAGATCTCTCGGAAAGGCTCTGACATCACCAAGAATAAAACACGCGCCATAGCACTGCGAGACGTTAAACAGCATTATTTCGTTGTCAGAGAACCTAAATTTCAGTAATTTTAAATTTAAAAGAGTAATGGTGGTTCTATTTCAAATTTAGTAGCTCTAAAATAGTGAAATAAAATTTGCTATCGATTGATATAAAATTGATCTCGCTATGATCAATAGTTCCCGAGAAATTTTAAATTATATTAATCATATATTACAAATTAATTTCTGTTTTTTAATAGAAAGTAGTAAATTACGTCAGTGGTATATCATCTGCATGGTATAGTTTGGACGCCACGATAATTATTTATTGCAATCGTGATGATAGAATTTGATGATATTTTTTGGCAACGTTCGACAACAACGTTTTTTGATATTGTGCTGCAACGTTTGAAATTTTAACTTTTGACTTACGTTTGACAAGCTGAGAATTTCATGGTTATAGAATTAATTAATTCATGGTTATTTAATACTTTAGAATCATAAATTAGTTTTATATATTTTTTACGATGCATACCGACGAAGAACCCATCGCAAAAAGACGACGGATGACAAAGGAAAGGAAAGCAAGATTGTTAGCGCTGCAAAGTCAGGAATATCTGGACAGGATTCGTGCAGTAGATGCAGTCGCTTATAGGAGTCGCATCGAAACCGAAACTCTAGCGCAATCTCAAGCTCGCCGAGAAAAAGATGCTGAAGCTTATTGCTTACTCCGAGACCGTCAAAGAAAAGGATTCGCGACGAAGCAATTCCCTTCATAGAGGCCCAAGTAGAAACGTACATCTGCTGACCCATGAATATAATTTACCAGTTCTGAAAATCAAAGAACTTTGCTGCAGAATGCCCTTCTGATGGCGAATTCACCAGCTGTTGCCGCAAAGGGAAAATCAAATTAGAGAAGCCCTCAGATACACAAGGTAATTATTTGCTTTATCCTAATTTTCTTCTTGACTTTTTGACGAATCCTAACAATCCTGATTATAAAAATTTTCACGATAACATCCGCTCATACAATAGTGCTGTTTCTTCCGCATCAATTGGAGCGAAAGTAGTGGATTTCAGCGGTGGGGGACCATACGTATTCAAAGTTCACGGTCAGATATGTCATCGCACTTGTCACATTCAATCAGTGAATGGCCAAGTTCCTCAGTGCCCAACTATACGCGATCGACAGTACTCAGGCTACTGAAATTCGAGTAAATCATCTAGCTAATGAGCAATGCAATATACGAATTCTGGATCAAATCGATCGCTTCTTTGGACAGCACAATCGATTGTCTGACACATACTGCATGCTTCGAGGGGTTGAGTCGCGAGTAATGGCAGAATCAAACGAAGCAGGCGAGGATGTTCCCGTCATGAACATGGTCTTTAAGCACGACCGACATTCAGACCAGCGAGGGTACAATGTACCGACAACAACGAGATAGCAATGGTTTTTGTCAACAGCGATGGAGAACCTTCATTCCAAAGGGACATTCGCGTGTATCCAATGAATTCCGAAAATCCACAGCAACTATTTATTAATATCAACATCCTCAGCTCAAATTTAGATCCAATGGCTTATCCCATTTTGTTTCCTTCTGGTTGGCAACTCAACTGGCTTTGTGAGTCTTACCAAGGAGCACAAGGAAATCCAAACAGTGTAAACGTAACAATGCTTCAGTACAAAGCAGCGTTAACAGCTCTGAGAGACGAGTTCAATCCGATTATTAGTGCGGGGAAACTTACGCAGCAATGGATTGTCGATTCGAACCTCCAGGTAGAAGCAAATAACCTGAATTTCATCAGAACGTATCAACAACAGTTACGAACTGAGCTCTACCAAGGACTTACGAATCATTTGGAGAACGCGGCTTAGAACGCAGTCGTCAAAGTCGGAATTCCAGTCATCCTGCCCTCGTCATTTGAAGGATCACCGCGAAACATGAGAGAACGGTGTGCGGACGCAATGTCCATCTTCGCCAAATACGGTGCACCGGATCTATTCATAACGTTTACGGCTAATCCAAAATGACCAGAAATCACGGAAAATTTGCGACCATCCGAACGGACATGGTTTACCCTGCAATGAATAAGTAATCAGAGAGACCTTCTGCGCAACTGAGGACGCATCCTTTATGAAGTAATAACGAATCTAAAATTCATTTCGGGAATGAGAGTAATAGATGGAGTGATGTTTGATGAAGTCTCTTATAGGGATTTTCTCAGCTAATCATTCTTTGTCTGAAACCTTCATCCTCATTGTTACTTCTATACCAGTCTGTGGATTAAGAAAATGGATGTTATTTGAATAGTTTATTTCCAGGAAATAATTGTTTCAACTTTGAAACAGTTTTTTACTCGTATTAAACGAGATTTGCTTCCGTTTTCTATCATTTATTATTATAAATGCGTATTTCTCTGAAAACGAACTAAAAGAGCGATTGAAGGTCTGTGGCAGAATAACAAAAACATTTCAAAACTCTTAAGATTCAAGCAAAAGAATCAAAATTTTAAAGTCCAATAAATGTCCCATTCTGAATTGTTAAGTATTAATAAAAGTAAGTACATTAATTCTAAAACTATCTCGATGTCTGGTGCAAATGTTCTGTTAGGGTTGACAGAACGTCGCCCCATTCCCCCGTGCCTGATGCCATTACGGCAACCGAACCGGTTGAGTGGACATGGGAAAGTTAGGGTTGACAGAATAGACAACCTGCAGTCCCTGATACAAGCAGGAACCCGATTGGAAACGAAACCCGATTGGAGACATATTTACATGCATGGCCATATTTCTCGTAACAAACTAAATAAAAGAAATGTCTTTTTGAAATATAGAATGCGAGAGATAAATATTGTGTTACGATGGAAACCTTATGATAGTTTATGAATTTCTTTATTCTAACTTTATACCATATGTTCGGCATTGAGAAATTAAAGCCCAATTTTATTCACATATGGAGATCACGAAGAGCACGGACTCGTAGAACAGTTCCAATCCCTCAACTACAGTAGAATCTATCGTAACCGGCAATATCAAAATAACCGCAATATTGATTGCTTAGTTTAATTCAGTTATATTAACGACCCGTTCTGAAGCAACACGAGGGCTATTTTGAGACGAAATTCGAAATTTTGAACCACGGTCAGATGACGAGAACGACACCTGAGCTAGCTACCCCTCTCCAAACTTCCGCTTCACATCAGAGTGGGAACTTTCGACCCAGGTCAGATTTAGCGTGCGCCAGAAACACAAACACGGCGAATCTTTAGTCGAATCGGGTTTCGAACTACCCAGATCTTACTACCAGGCCCCCGCCGCCTTGCAACTTGACCCTTGCATCTTTACTGTCACTGTGGTGTGCTTTCTCAAACAGGTATTGCTTTCCGAACGATCCTCACTGATTTGACGATAAACAGACCTCAAAAGCAGATGATACTACAGTAAAAGTATAAAGAATATTACAGCTGGCAAATGACGTTGGTAGAATCTAGATACCAAAAATAGACCAGCAACCTAGACATTATTGAAGCATTCCATCTGAAATGAAAAATTAACTAATGAACAAAATATTAATATAGCAACATAAAACCTCTCATGCATTTCTGAATTTCTTTCTTAAATCTTAAGTTGGCACCGAATTAGGACGTAAAGCTTAAGTCATCATTTGGATGTCGCATTTTTGGTCGTTAACATGTATTCCCTCTTTGTCAAGTAACGAAGGCTTGCTAATCTCGAAATGAGGTTCCCAACAAGCAGTTGTGGTTGGTGCCACAGCCTCAAAGAAAAGCAGCTAATAATAGAAGAATGAGAAGGATGCCAGATGAGATAGAAGAGACTTGTGCAGACACAAGAGCGGGCAGAAAACAATTAAGAACAGCGAACATTGCAGGTGCAATGAAGTTTTTTACACTTGTGTGTTGTCACTGACAAACGTTATTTTATTGATTACTGAATTCAATTATTAGTTAAACGATTAATTTTATTAAATATTAATTTCATGCAAGTGGCTCTAGCAGATTGAGATATTATTGATTTCGAAATTCCATTATACTTTAAGCAATGAATTATAAATTCAAAACTGAAAAGTTGAAAATAATTACTTCTTCTTTTTAAAACAGTAATAAAAGTGTGATTCTAAAAAATGTTTCTACTAAATTTATGTTACATTTTATTGGAACGGAATTTGCTTTGAAGTTGTTTTATAAAATTTTTACAAAAAAGTGAAAAAAAATCTAAAGAAATATAATGAAGTTTTATAGAACGCAGGAAATATTTGGAAGAAATTAGTAAAAATGTATCGAACGAAAATTGTAAGAATAGCTATCAAGAACAATTTTCATGTCTAATTACAATACCAAACGGAAATTAAAGAAAATATGAATAGGAATATTTTTTATGCATTCGTAGAACACCTTAAATTCTTTCGCAATTAGCTGAAAAATATTGTTTTTTGATCATGAAGAAATTTTTTTTTGCCTGAATGTTGCCGTCGTTAGTAAAGGAAAAGTTATTTTACTTAATATCGCTAATGAAGTCCCAATATATTTCCTTCCGAAAATTGATGAATAGGTGTTTTATTTCCGCCCCTAGATAAATTTTTCTTACATTTTGGAAGTTAAAATAAAATGGACCTTGCAGCGACCTGAACTCAATTAAATATTGAATGAAGAAATTATCGAATAAAAATGGTGACATCTTGTGGCTCTGTGGCCATATTTAATATTTATTATTTAGGCATTCATTGACTCCAAGTATGACCCGGAAAAAGTATGCAGGTTGTAAATAAATTTTAGAAGAGCAGAATAATATAAAATTATATTTTTAATTTAAAAAAATAAGACTGCACATGAAATATTTGAAATGTTACGAAACTGAAATCAAATGTAGTCGAATTTTACAAATGTGAGTGCTGGAATTTTTATCATGCTTTATGTTGATTGAATTCCTTGAAATTAAATCAAAATATCTCTCTATAGGAGAAAAAAATTTCATGCAGATTTGGGAGCAGAGTTTATGGCCCTTTTTTCAGTTTTAAATAGAATAACAAATGAATATTGCTCCAAAAATTCATCTTTTTAATATTCTTCACATAATTTGAGTTCTGAAACTCAGATAAGTACCATTCTAGACAAGCTCTCACGGAAAGGTTTTTTACATTCTGAAAATTTATTTAAAATTTTAAATATTATTTTAAAAAAGCTTTGAAATTATTCAGAAAGGATGTTCGATCTGGTAAAAACATTCAAAATATTTTTTTAAAAAAATGAGTAAACTTGCAGCTAAATAAGAAATGTATTTCAGAATGGTAATTCTGAATTTTAATCGTCAACTCGAAGAATTTATTTTTATGGCTTTATTTTTCACATGAAATGATTGTTAATATATAATCACAAATGACAAATAATAATTAAAATTTAATGAATATTAATGAACTTAAAATATAATGATGACAAGCATTTATCTTACAATATATAGATAGATAAGAATTTATTTAAAATAGAAAATGATTTGCTGTTTAATTGCCGGAAAAATAAATAATAAATATCTTAACAACATAAAACATCATTTCTTGTTCTATTGCATTCTGCGTGTAGGAAAGAGTCGACGCAAAAGCTAAACTTTATATGTTTCAGTCTATTTTAATTTAGAGAATTCAAGACTGCTTTCGAAATTCGATAATGATATATAAAAGGAAGTAGTGCAAACTTTAGCGCGTAGATCATCCTTAGAATAAGCAAGCTTCTGTTAAATATTAAGATCTTGTCTTTAAGTCGACAGACAGATTGTTTCATTTTAGTGTTAAATCCGCATCCACATCAACGACCCAAAAGGAAAGAAAATGTTTTAATTGAAAAATTTTGCTTAAGCAGTTTTGAACTTATCAGCATAGCTGGAGGAGGAATTCATGGAAATAGAATTCTTACAAAACTATTTTTAATGTAGAACATAAAACATTTTCGTATTATGTTGTTCTATTCACTGCTAGTATTCTGTTAGGTTTCTAAGAAGTCGTGAGCTTCAGCAAAATGTCTTAAAATTTTTTTCGGTTTTAAAAAGATTTCACCAGAATTAATTTCAGCCTAAAAATATATATTTTTCAGAAACTATTCCAATCAAAGTCAACCCAAATAAAAATTTCCGAAATTATTTATTTTTATTTTTTTAAATTATGAATAATTGACCACATCTTTCTTCATTTTATGTTTCAAAGAATGAATATTACTCTAGATGAGATAGAATATTTATTTATTATCTCTCTTTCCTTTATAGTCCAGTAAATCCGTCAGAAAATAGGGGTTTGCTGTGCAAAAGGTCGGGTAGTTTTGAATTTTGGATATGTTGTTAGTGTTGGGCGCGTGTCGTAAAATCCAAGTTTTCGACCTCGTCGCGCCAAGGCGCGCCACTGCACGCCACTTGAACAAAACATCAAAATTTTGGATCTTTTCTAAATTTTTTCACCATATCTCCAGAACGGTTGGTTTCACAGAAAATATTATCCTTCACAATTTTAAAGTAGAGTAACTTTGTCCCAGTTTGAGCCCAAAATCAGCTCTGCAACTTAAATAGTGACCGAGACACAGGCTTCCAAAAAATCACGATTTTATCAAAAATTTATGAAAATTTTTATTTTCCGTCAATTTTTGTTGAATATGTCCTATACTAATATAAAGTGGTTTACTCAACACATACCCTTCCCCATAAATGATGTGCTGATGTCAATAAGCAGTGGTGTAGTAGGAACGGCGAATGTTAACTACCACTTGTCTCACTAACTTGGTTGCGAGGGAATCTCCATAATTGCTGGTTGCAACTTCGGAAACGTTAAATTCAAGCGTCAAGATAAAGTCATTACACTTGCTTCTGTTAACAACAGTGCTAAAATTGGGAAAGAAAAATTACTGTGGACCCACTAACCCTCTTCCACAGAATTTGTGTCGCCAAACAGTCAGATGAAGACTTGAAAATGTTTTTCACATTTGAACTGTCACCTTTCCCTTTATTACTGTTTAATGAAGAGGGAATGCGAAAGGGAACTAAATCATCCCTGCTTTCAGCGTTCACACCAACCAAAATTCATACTGTCCAAGGTAAAAATAATTTTGTAGTGGTGGATGGAGGCCACTTACTTCACAAAGTTGTTTGGCAGCGGAACATTAATTTCGTAGACATTTCTAAGCGTTATCTGACATACAAACACAT
Organism: Araneus ventricosus; assembly: GCA_013235015.1. NCBI lineage: Eukaryota > Metazoa > Arthropoda > Arachnida > Araneae > Araneidae > Araneus > Araneus ventricosus. Next base: position 23,820 of record BGPR01011920.1, read on the forward strand.
TATGGATCGAACGTAGCCGTAGTGTTTGATGGATATCCTTCTGATGTGAATGGAAAGAGCACCAAAAGTGCAGAACGCATTCGACGAGCAAACTTAATTCATCACATGAGATAATCTTCAATGAAGCCACATGTCCAGAAATTTCTCAAGAACAATTTTTAGCAAATGAAAGAAACAAGGTGCGTTTCATTGACCCCTTGAAAAAGTTTCTAAAAAAAGCAAATGTAATAGTTAAACAGGCAGTAGAGGATGCAGACGTACTAATTGTTGAAACTGCTGTTTCTGTTAAATCTCAGTATGACAATATTTTCGTGGTTGGTGAAAACATTGATTTTTTTAGTCCTTCTAACGGTGTTAGCTCCAATGAAAGAGAACTTGTACTTCCGAAAATGTGGAAAAGGGAGGACGCCTGATGTGTGTGTTATACTCCACAACGTCATTTAAATAAAAATTCAGCAGAATGATTTTGTTCATTCACGCTTTCAGTGGGTATGATACTACAAGTGCACTATTCAGCCATGGGAAAACAAAATTTTGCTCTCTTTTAGAAAAAAACCGACACCTGGAAGAAAAAATACAAGTATTTTTCAACTTTGACCAAATGGCTGAGGCAGGCGAAACTTTTCTGATTCATTTATATGGAGGTAATCCCAGAACCTCTGTATGTGATCTCAATCACTCGCACTACACGCTATTTACCCAATCAGCAACTAAAGCAAGGTCCACTCTAGCACGTTTACCCCCAACCGTAGATGCAGCATGATTTCATGCCTTAACATCTTACCTTCAGATACAGAAGTGGTTAGGACATGAGAAAAATCCTCTTGAATGGGGCTGGGTACCTACTCGATTCGGCCTCTCCCCACGCAAAATGGAAAGGGATGCAGCTCCTGAATCCCTCTTGAAAATTATATCTTGCAACTGCAAGAATGCTGGTGGTTGCCGGAAAGCAGGTCTTATATGTTCTTCCCTGTGCACTTGTTCTCTGGGAGAAGCTTGCGAGAACGCGTCAGACATCAATCTACTTGAGGACAGCATTGAAGATGAAGACGACACGCCATTGTCAATAAATAACTTTATATACGGAGATATAGAAGGTTTATATCTTCAGCTGGATGAAGAGGACGAGGAGCAGCAGACAGAGCTTGAAAATTTCCGTCCTGGCTCGTGAAAAAGGCAAAAACTTTAAGTAACATATATTATATGGTTTATGCCTAACAACTACTGTCCAAGTTTTAACTTTTGTTATATAAACTTAATACATATTTTTTGAGACTATTTAATTGTTTTTTGATGTCAAAAATTTCTAAACCGTTCTTTCGTTGAACAACTGCATATCTTGAAATATAAGTCGTAGAAACATCCTATAGTGCTTTATTTATAGCAAATTTACTCGCCTTTAAAATTGATCCATATGACGTATGCTCTGAAAACCTTATATTAGTTTAGGATATATTCAACAATAATTGACGAAATTTAAAAAAATAAAAATTTTAATAGACCATGTTTTTAAAACGGACTAAAAAGTATAAAATAATTTCTTCTAGCCCCATACAGATTTATATTTATACAGATTCAAAACGAAAAACGTGGGGCGCATGTAATAGATAATTGATTTATAAATAGTTTATTTCACTCACTAACAATTTTATTGCAATGGAATGTATGAACTGTTGTGTGAGTTTTCTCAACGACAACTACTCCTACACTCCTTGCTATTAAATATTGCACGCCGCCCCACGTTTTTCGTTTTAAATCTGTATAGGGTTATAAATCTGTAGCTAGAAGAAGTTATTTATACAGTCCGTTTAAACATGGTCTATTAATTTTATTTTTTAAATATTACTTTCTGCTTTTAGTCTTCTGTTTGTGTGAAATTTTGCAATCGATTTTAAACATCTTGATGAGATTATGACGGAGACATGTGGCAAATTTCAGGTTTATTTCAGTTTCTCTTCACTGATCATAAATAAAAAATTGTTATTTTCCTGAAAAAATTAAGTTATGTGACGCAGAGACCTTTGAGATATAATGAAAACGTCCTGCGCATGCGCAGATATGGCTAAAAATATGGGGGTGCTTCGATGATATATATAGGTTATCCATATACCCAGAATCAACTCTGTAATGTTAATAGTTTTCGAGATATAATGAAAAAACGTACTGCGCATGCGCAAAGATATGATGCTAAAATATGGGGGTAGCTTCGATGATCCCATGGGCCATCCATATACCCAGAATCAACTTCTGTCAATGTTAATAGTTTTCGAGATATAATAATGAAAAACGTACTGCGCATGCGCAAAGATATAGCTAAATATGGGGAATTAGCTTCGATTGATCCCATGGGTCTCATATACCGAAGAACAAGTCTGTAATGTTAATAGTTTCGAGGATATAATAGAAAGAAAACGTATTGCAGATTGCGTCATGCAAAATATGAAGCAATGACAGACAAACGGACAGACAGACAAGAAAGCGAATTAATCAATGCATTGTCATCTAAGTTCTGAACTATGTTTAAAGTTTCAAGATACTCCATCTCATCAGGAAGTTGTTTAAAATCGATCGCATAATTTGTCCCCGAACAGACAAGACAGACAGACAAAGAAAGCGAGTTAATAAAAACGTGGTAAAATAACAATTTTCATAAATTTTTGAGAAAATCGTGATTTTTGAGCCTGTGTTCTGGTCACTATTTAGAGTTGACAGAGCTGATTTTGGACTCAAGCGGACAAATTTACTCTACTAAAACTGTGAGATAATATTTTCTTGAACAACCGTTCTGGAGATATTGTGAAATTTAGAAAAGATCCAAAATTTCGATGTTTTTTGTTCAAGTGGCGCCTTGGCGACGAGGTCAAACTTGGATTTTACGACACGCACTTACTAACATATCAAAAAATCAAAACTACCTGACCTTTTTGACATAGGCGGCTGTTACTAAATTTAAAAGTTGGGGGTCAAAGAGATCTGGTGTGGGGTGCAGGGCGATGCCTAAAGCTGATTTTTTTTTTTTTTTGTAAAATGGACTATATTTAGTTAACGTCATTATTGATTAAATGACCTTCTCTAAAAATTCAGGACCGACCAAAAATCGGAACGGATTGAGCCACACTAGGAGTCCCTCCTTCCAATTCAAAGTTCGTTTCAATTCTGCAGAAATATAACATGAGAAAATATAAAACCTTACCTATTATTAGTCAATTCTTCTTTCTTTTAAACTCGTGAATCGTCAATGATGTCGTCACAAAACGGCGTACTCCCAAACACAGAGAAAGCAGGTCATTATAAATTTATTTATTTGATATTATGTTAGTCAATATATACATCCGTATATAAATTAGAAGAAAAGACAGCCTCGATTTTTTTGTTTTCGAAAATTGCTCTATTACCTTAGTAAAGTCAATATCTACAGTATTTTCGATCTTCAAAACAGCAAGTGCAAAAGCTCTCTTGACACATACTATTTCTAAGGTATGATTTTACAAGACTTCAAGCATGAAAACTTCTCCACTAGTTGAGACAGGTATCACAAGGAGAATTTGGATTGGTTTCTCAAGTATGGAAATATATATCAGAGTTCCTTTCAACAAGAAATGGCTCTTTCCTCAGTTTGTTATCTCGCGTGGATATTTCTGCAAAGAGTGAGTATATTTTTTTGTACATTTTTCTTGAAAATTTGTATCTTCCCTTCATTTTTTCCATCATCAAGATCATACTGAAATCAGAGACTTTGAACTTTGATTTGGGTACTGATCTTTTGATGGATTGGAACATGTCAGTACATCTTTTAGAGATCGAAAATATCCAGCTCATTTTCTTTGAACCTTTCATCTGTATGTTTTAAAGCAGCATATAAACTGGAAAAGCAATTTACGTTTAATGAACGATTTGCTTGTGACATGCTGAAGAGGAACTGCCACTTCTTCGACACTTGCATAGAGCATGGAAGTTTGGAGAAGTTAACGATTTTGCTTCCAATGTTCGTTAATATATATCAACAACATAAAATTCAAAATCTTCGCTTAGAATTCATTGCAAACATTCTTTTGTTGCATTAACCAGTTCTTAACTGTTAAAAAATTAGCGTTTTGATTGCAAAGCACTGAGGCGTATCTTTGTAGCTCAAAACTCTTTGGATCAGAGTAGAAAAAATGGTTGGAAACTTTCGTGCATTATTCAACAAAACTTCAACTTGGATCCATTTTCGAGCGGATCCGTTAATTTTGAACCTTGAAAGTGAGGGGCAAGGTCCTTTAGCTTTTAGCAAGTGAGGGGTCCCCCAGTTACCTTACCCTTTGGACGAGCCACCTATGGCTTGCATACCAAAATGTATTTACTGGACTATTAGCACTAGAAATCTGTATTTTTGAGGAACAAACTAGCCTCTTTTCTTCTCTTCAATCAAATCGTTTGCTGCTTTACTTATTATGTTCTAAGTGTTCGTCAATCCATTAGACTTCCAATAACGGTTGAAAAGTGGTTACCTCGATTCAACTTTACAATATTAAGTTAATAAAGTGTTTCTTTAAAAAAAATCGGAGAGATTCCACTCGAATCAGTTTTAGCCAAAAAGGATACGTTCTTCAGAAATTATTCCTTTTTAAATTTTTTTTGTTTAGAAATAAATGATCTTTCTCTTTCCGACATAAAGCCTTAATCGTCTGCTTTAAATTTGTGTTCTTCCAGAATTCTGTTAATGTGTTCAGGTAACAGTCGTCTTCCTCTTTCTTCTTGTTCGTGATGTATTTTTAGTATCCGTATATATGTTGATTTCATATTAAAATATGTTTTTAATTCCGGAACGCTGCTAGTTTATTTTAGAGGAAGTCGAATATTTATACATTCTTTGTTTTTGTTGGTTTATGAGGGCATCAGAAATTTGATTAATTTCTGATTCCTTAAAACCTCTCTTCTTATTTTCCCTCTTAACTGAGGGATTCCGATTACTCTAACCATCAAGTTGACTTCTTTTTAAAATTACATTTGTGCTTCATTTCTCCATTCCTCTCCCAGCGGCATCCAAGCAAAAGATCGGTTACCGAAATGCAGCTACACAACACTAATCGAAATAATATGTCTTGCTTTCTAAGGCTATTGATACTCAAAAAATAGTTAAATGATATAGAATAAAAATTCATAAAATCGAAGGCAATGTTTTTCATACTTTTTAAGGCTTCGTTTTTTTTTTCTCTCTCATAAATCTGTCTTCTGAAACATGATACGAGTTCGCAACAGAAATTTTGTTTCTATTTTGTTAGGGCTTATTATTTGCATTTTTCAATGCAGCCTAAACATACTCTAGACATCAAAATTTTTGCGACCTTTTTGATAAATCTTTCTTGGTAAAGTATCTTAGAGACAAAATAACAATGACAAAAATGTAACCATAAATAAGGTTTTCTTCTTTCTTAAATATGTACAATTGAAAAGATTTTTGCAACGCAAAATTTAGAAAAGTGCCAATTAATTAAAAAGAAATATCCTTTACCTGAAGACAAATAGTGGAGAAAATGCCTACGGATGCCTCAAAAATGGAGGGTTTGAGTAGAGTTCACTGTGTATGTGTTCTTAAGATAAAATAATAGTGCTGTTCTGTCTGTGTAAACAAATGGGGGGGGGGGAGATAGGGAGTTTAGCCCCAGCTTAGGCAACAAGAATTACTCGGTTCACTTTTTTTAAAAAACTAATTTAACTTCTAGAAGTTTATTAGCTTAAAAAATCAATAACCAAATCATTCGCTATAATTGAACTCCTTTATCATGTAAGGAATTTGAAACTAATTGACCCAAATTGAGACTCATAACGTAGTTTATTAGCTGTCAAAATTATTCGAAAAATGATTCTCATTCCAAATTGGAAAATGCATGCCTTATTTTCTCTTTCAATTGTAAAATATTAGCAAAACTGTTGTTTTAACATCTGCTAATTAGCCGCTTGGCATCAAAGAAATGACCAAAATCTATTAACTTTTCTCCCCGAAAGTTAGAATTGATACAAAATGGATTCATTTAAGTGTGCCTACAGTTTGTCATATTTATTTTGATAATTTAAAATGTAAAGGATTTTTTTCATTTTTCATTTTTTAAGGCTCATCATATCTATTTTGAAACGCTATAGTGGAGTACGTCACCTTTTTGTAATAACTGAATAAGTAAGTATTCGTCAAATTCAGGTCGAGAAAATAAGAATTTCTAAAAATCGCAAATGCCGTTAATTATGAAAAAAAAAATTCCTATTATGCTTAAAGAAATCAACATTTTTTCCATACAGCTACTTGGACTTTTTCGACGAAACACGAAGAAAATCTACCATATCCTTTTGTAAGAAACTGTAAATAAATACTGCAATGAATATTTATCCGTCTTGCCACCAGGTGACGCTTCGCAAGAACTCTGCTCGCAAGCGGCTGTGTGCACCATTCTGATCGGCAAAATGATTGTTCGTTCATAAAGTTGCATATGAATGTAAATAAATTCAAGTGATGTACGTTAAAATATTTATCGATGTTCTGGGAACACTCTTTATGCGTCAGCTTGACAAGCAACACATAATATTTTATTGTAATAAACACATGTCTTACGTTGGACGCTACTTATGATGCGCAGCTCATTGAAGTCATTTAAAGTTTAATAAAAAACAACAATTTCATTGAACAGAACGGCAATAGCCAGTCGACCGGGCGTGCCATAGCTTGTATCAATTTGAGAGTTCTTTTTTTATTTTATATTTTCACCCTTCAAAACAATAAATCCTATTCCGCATTAATGTTATATTAACAGTATGCGTCCGCGTCATTAAAATATTTCCTCGGACTACAAAAAATAATTAGGGAACAGCTTGTTTCCCAAAGATTGAGCACGGCTCTCCAAATTGCAGCTATGAATTTCTACCGGGTGTAGAGTTAACAAGAAGTACTCTTGATAAAATAGATCCTACAATTCATTTTTTGTAGCTTTTGTCGCCATGAAACAAACCGCTTTGGTGCAGGTGACGAAGAGCAGCAGAATCTCATAAACGTTATAGCCATTAATTTTTGGATAGTTTTCGCAGAGTTATTTTAAACCCAGAGCTAGGAAATGGAATGTTAATAGAAAGATTATGCTGCTTTTTCAATATTGTTTGCTTTTGCCGAGCGGACAGTTTGATATGCTTTCGGGGTTGCCTACTTTCGAGAGGAAACTCCTTCATTCACAGCAAGTAATTGTTTTGTACGCTTCCTTTTGACTGCGATTCTTGATTTAAATCCATTCAGTATCTCGATGGAGCGAAATAGGCCAATTTCTTTTAAGAATAAGCGAGTGATTCTATTTTTTGTGTGATAACGCAAATTTAAGCCGGTAGTTTATTTTTTTATCATTCATTCTTTCATGGTAATATCCAGTGCTATTTGTTTAAATGAATTTCTTTTTAACCGGCAATCTTTGAAAATCAAGAAGAAGTTTTGTTGTTTTACTAATTTGCTTTTCACTGCCTATGAAAGCAATATTCTCCCACTTTTAAACTAAGAACAGAAAGATTTCTTAACATATTAGGCATTTACAGTTGCAGATTATTTAAGAATTTGAGTAATTATTTCAGCTTACAATCAAGTGAATGATTAAAATTTTCTTAATATGAAACATTCACTTAACATCAGTAAACACCGGGCCTGTTCGTGATATTATATTCAAAATCGGAACAATTTTTTGGAGCCTGGTCTCTTCAGTCCATCGCATTTGTAAATCAAATTCTTTATTCAGATGAATGTTATAAAGGTAATAGAATATTATAGAAAGTTCAGATGTTATAGATTGTAATCAAATAGACTTATGAGTTCGATACCCAATATGATACTAAATTATCGAAACAGCATCCCGAATATATCTGATTAGAATTTATCAAATGAATTCTGTATTCAGATGCGATGGAACTGATGTAAACCAGAGGCACAAAATTGTTTCTTTCTTTAAATAAAACGTTTCTAATCGGCCAATTTTTTACTTACCCATGTGAATGTTGATGTTAAGAAATTTTTTAAAAGATAATTGACGAAATTATATTTTAAACCAGCGTGAGTCGACTTTCTCGTATACCTTACACAATGCAGCACGTTTTGTGTTTAGCTTCCTTAATAAGCGCATCGAGTACGCATTTCAGACTTTTTCCGTTTACCGATTGAGTCCAAAATCTGATATGGATCTTCTAGTTTGAGTTAAAAACAACGTAGAAAATTTTATGCATTTAGCCCATTTCATCAGTGGCGTAGCAAAGTGTGAGCAAGGGGGATATGGATGTCCCAAGCGCAGGTCTGAAGGCTTGAAACGATGTTTTTATTTTTTTTTTTTACTTTCTTTCTTCTATCTAATGGTCCGAAATGAAGTAGTCTTCGGAATTTTCAGCTTTCTTTGAAGGCGGAACATAAAACGTGAGGATTTTAATGCCAGTAAACAAATTCTGCAACTCAGTAATGTCACTTCTGATTTTCAGTTTGACTGACTTTCTTGCTCTCTGCATTTTAGATTGGGAAAACAAAATTTCTTTCGCATTCATTTCTCTTGTTTCTAAACTTATGTGGCTAATCGTTTATTATCAGCTTGATAAATGAGAAAAAAACCCGAAAGTTTGTAAGTCAACTTTTGGTTAGAGAATCTGCATGCAGAGGACATGGATATCGGGTTCTGCAGTTTTATCGGTATTCAAATCTATAACATGAGACAGAGAAAAAACGCGTCTGCTCTTTATCTGTCACAAGAACTTCTCACAAACGGTGAAAATTAGTGACATAAAATTTGCAATGCCGTTATGTGGTCCGTTCATAAGTCAACTGTGCTATTTTCAAATTTCAAAACTAATGAATTCTTAAGATATTGAATTAAATGACAGAAATTAAGCCAATTTCAAGCATTTTTGTCAATTTTTCGTTAATAATTTCTGAAATAATTATCTCCAGATATTCATTTATATACCATCTTAAAGAAAAAACAATAACCTTTTAAATGATACCAATTCAATTGCGATACAATGTTTTCTCTAATTAAAAGTAACATTTCAAAATTCATTATAAAAGCAATTTTTACCAATGTTTTCTATTGCTATAAAATTAAATTCAAGCCAATTTTATTGTTTCGTCAAATCCTTCATTTACATGTTTTTGCCGCTGTTAAAGTTATGATAAAAATATTGTTTTCTTTGGATATTATCAGAATGGCAGGATTTTCTTTCCACTTTTAATTCGTAGCATGCACAGCTTTAAATATGCATTTACAGCAATTTAGTGAAATTGGTTTGATTACTCTCTCTATGCAATGTTGCTCAGAAAGGCAGAATTTTCTTTCCACTTTTAATTTGTAGCATGCACAGCTTTAAATATGCATTTACAGCAATTTAGTGACATTTGTTTTATTACTCTACCTACGCGATGTTGTGCTTGGTTTTCGCAAATTTTTAAATGACCCTAATGAGTGTGTAAAGTCTTTCAAAGTTACCGATTCCATTTCCTACCAAAGGGAGAAGATCTGAGGAGGAAACGAAAGAACACTATGTGGTGATTTTTCTGGTCAGACACACAAACATCATAAAGAAGGGAATGAAACTTCGGATAAAGAGCAATAAAAACCATGATATGAAGGGACTTCTCTTGTCGCTGTAACTATGATGGGGTGGGAAAAATGGAATCCAATGAGATGCTAGACTCGTACCATGTGGTTCAACGTACGACGACACAAAGAAGAGAAGAGTTTAGCTGCTGGCCGAGTTGTAAAACGACACGGGAGAGGACGAACGAAATTCAACGAAAGATGATACTCCGAAAAACTGTTTAATTTAGTTCAGATCTTCTTCACACATACAGAGATATAATTCTCAAAATTATTTATTCAGAATGAGGACGATCTAGTAAATCGTGATGAATCATAAGAATCTCGAGATTTACTTTTTTGACGATTATAATACTTTGTATATAATGGTCAAAAGTAAAAGTATGAATTCTAAAAGACTTAATAAAGGCAACAATCCGTACTTCATGTTATGTTCAACAGAAGAAATCAACAGTTCTTGTGTACAGCTACACTGAGCTTTTCTATAAAACATAGTAATAAGAAATCAAACATTTCATTTTCTCAGAAACTAAACTACTATCAATTTTCTCTGAAAGATATATATTTTTTCCTTCCCTTCAAAACACCAACTCGTGTCCCAAATTGAATATCATATTAACTGTCTATTTTGGATATCCGCGTCATTAAAAAATTTCTCCAGATTACACAAAATAACTAAGTAACTTCCAGTTCCCCTAATACCGAACACGTTTCTTAAAATTATAGCTATAAATTTACCGGATCTAGAGTCACAAGAACAAGTGCTCCTGTTAAAGTAGATGCAGTAATTCATTTTCTGCAGTTTCTATCGGCTTCAAACGAATCGCTTTGGAGCGTGTGACAAAGCACAGCAGAATCTCACAACAGTTCCAGCCATAAATTCTCACGGTAGTTTTGGACGAGATATTTAAAATCCAAAGCATATGAAATACAAATAGAATGTCTATCATGTTTTTTCAATAGTGTTTGCTTTTGTCGAGTGGGCAGTTTGATATATATTTCGGGTTGCTTGCATTCGTTCGGACAATCCTTTATCATAGAGGGTAATTGTTATATACGTTTTCTTGCGGCTGCGATTAATAAATTGAAATCCATTCAATTTCTTTACGGTGCAAAATACTTCAGTTTCATTTTCATGAAAAGGAGGAGTGTTTTGTGGTAACTGAAACTTGAGGATTTATATTTTCTTTTCATGACAATATATATACCAGATGCTTCACAGGGTATAACGAACTTATTCGTTGAATATCTTTTGAACAGGTGGAGCTAGTGACGTGAAATTTTGCACGCATGCGCAGGGACCCAAAGTAAACTTATTTACCAACTCTGGTTAGTTTCGAAGAAGATTGTTGAATCGTCAAAATGGGGCGTTGTTCGAATGAAGATCGTGTTTTTTAGTCAAAACGCTTTATCTTTGTAACCAGAGACCTGCCGAAACACTCAGGATATGGTCTAGTGCCTTTAAAAATAGGCCAAAGCCATCTTAAAGCATGTTGCCAAGTTTGAACGAACGGGTTCCGTGGCTGATGACAAAGTGACCATGAAGACGGCGACTTCGTTTCGTTATCTCCTCTGATGCTAAATATTTTGAGAAACTCATGTTTTAATTTCGTTATTCTCATGTATAAATCCTGAAAATTTGAAATAAAAATATTTTTCCGTTCAAAAGTTATTCAATATTTCCTTTGTCTATACCCTGTGAAGCACCCGGTATATAAAACGTTTATACAAGAATTTCTTAAAGGCAATTCTCATCAACCCGTGATATCTGAAAATTCCAAAAAAAGGGGTGGACGACTGTCTTTTGACTTCATTGTTCTATGAAAGCAGAAAACATGTTTTTTTTTTTTTAATTAGGAACAGAAAGATTTTTTTGTTATATTAAGCGTTTAAAGTCGTGGTGCTGTAGTAATTGCTGAAAGAATTATAAAGAATTGCGTTGAAAGTCAGGTGGAAAATGAAATGAAATGCCATATTCTGGAAGCTACTTTAATTTAGTATCAATTTTGATCTCGAATTTATAAGATAAATATATCTGGTTAAATATATCTGTTAATGTTAGCTAAATATAGAATTTATATATAATATGTAATGTAACTTATGTCACCAGTCGCACAAGATTTGTCTCAGTATTGAATAAAATTCCCAGAATTATGCCATTGCTAACTTGCATAAGTAAATACCTCACATTAAGATTTTTTTTAAAAAAAGTAACTAGCTAGATTCTTCTTGCCAAAATGAATTATAAATAGAATTATAACGATTTTCGTGAATTTTGGCTGTTCAATATTGTAATCCTATTTTAATACTAACAAATTTTCATTAATTATAGCTTCATGCCATCATTGCTAGTATTGAACCGTCATGCCATTGTATTGGGGTGAATTTACAAGACATCCCAAATTAGCCACTATATCCCCTTGTGTCGGCTCTTTGTCGTGGCTTCACTTCTTTCCGTAACGTCTAAAGTCACCTGTATAAAGGTTCAGAAAGCTTGATTATTTTGCCTGGAAACAAACACAAATTTAGTAGTAACATAAATTTTTTTAAAAGAGTATCGGAAAATTCGTGATTCATTTCATCATCGACTGACATCCCATCTGCAAAGTAATATCTCACATCTCATCATACACCCGTGGAAGTTATTAATATGAGAATATGAAGATCTTCGCTCTACACATACATTATTTGTTTTGGTATTAGGCGGACTGACTGCTGTATCACGTTCAATTCATGGAAAAACCTTTATTCTTTCACTTCTCAGTATTTCGATTAATTACCCACAAAAGGGCTTTCCAAGGTTTACCGTGGAATGAATAAGTAATCAGATAGGCTTTCAGAATGAGTGTTGATGCTTCTTTTATAAAGATGTCATGGGCAATTCTTTGCCGATAGTAAGACTAATAGATGACTAATGTTAGATGAAGCATCATTCTGATCATCATTTCGATTCAGACCTGAGTTATGTAAGGGAAAACTATTGCTATTTATTTGATTTTGATAGTTATATTTGTAGCAAATAAGATTATTTGGATGTTGTATACACATAGCAATCAACTGTCAAATTGTTTTATATAGTAAGCGTTTAGTAATATAAAGCCAAAGGACTCCTCGATTTCACAGCGAAATAATATTTTTTTTAAGATTTGGAGAAGAAAGAAACATTGTTTTTGTAGGTTATGAAAATATTGCGATGGGAATATGCTTTTCTGACCTTGCTATTCAAGGAGAAGGGTTCAGCAAAATGTTTGCTTTGTATTTTATCAGAGGCAATTTAATTTAAGAGTTCGTAAATTTATAGTTATGTTTACCTTCGTTAAAAGTGAGGTCAATTCATAACCTCTTTCAAATTAAATTCCACATTAAAGTAAGATTTTATCTATTTATTTTTTTTTACTTGCGTTAATAATAAAAAAAAATCAATCTTTGAAACTGGGATGCGAAATTGAAACAACGGACTGCCATGAAAACCGTGTGGCGGCTTCAGGGTCACATTTCTCGCCATACGACACATCTCTAAATTAATTAAAAGAAAATAACTGTTTTAAAATGAAAGGTTATGGAAGGTAGATAGAAAAGAACGACAATTGCAAACCGAAAGAAAGATCCTCTTCAGATTGAGAAACATCACCTATACATAAAGTAGCCATTTATTTTTCCCCTCAAAACGGGACATTTTTAATTTTTAGGTAATATCATGTGACTTTAAGAAAATGCATATTTCTTCATTTTTTTATTTATTAATGAAAAGAACCGGAATAAACACTTGAAAATAAATAATTCACGTGATCTTGAATTTTTTGAAGAACGCATTTTTTCTTCAGAATATTTGGTATTGATTTAAAAAGAATGAAATTCTTGGCAAGAATTCTTAAAACTTACTTTGTTAATTCACGCTACTTTACAAACTGCGACTTGAAACTGTAATTTATAGTTCGTCCCCAATTTGTTCATAAGAAAAAAGACCCTTTCTACGAATGCATTAGTGCCAGGCAGACATCGAATATATTCAATAATTATTCGAAAACTGGTATATGATTTAAAGTATTGGCGAGAAAGTGTTTGAACACTTCCACTAAACGACTTTCGGTTTAAATATTCCCAGTGTTTCATTCTGTTACTTCATGCGGTTTAATGACGTTAGAACTAAGTGCGAGAAGTAGGAGGCTTCTGACTAACTTACATATGTGTGACACATATAGCGCATGCTCCGTCATAACCGGACTACTAGAACTAGACATTACCATAGTTATTTTTTTTATCTATGACACCTTTTCGTTTGAAATTGATATCGTGGGTTGCTCTCTTTCTTAAAACGGGACATTTGGGCGTCCCGACGCTATGCTTGGGGTCAACGGGACAGGCTACCAAAAAACGGGAATGTCGCGATCGTTTTGCTATACAGCTATAAGAATTAAATGTTACTTCAGGTATTTCTAACTAATAGCTTCAATTCAGAAATTACTGCGTTTCAAGAGGAACTGCTTCAAAAGACTTCTTAAAATAGTTCAACAGAAGAAAATATATATCGAAATCCTCGGTGAGAAACATAAGTACACTGTAAAAAATATCCGTTTTTTTCCCGGACTTTTTCCGTATATTTGACGGTTTAAAGCTGTTTTGTTGACAAAACGGTTTTTCCCCGTTTTCCGCTCCAGCCATAAACGGTTTAAAACCGTCAGTTCAAATTCTATTTTTCGTCATATGGGATTGCTTTCCGTATGATAACTTTCCCTTTTCTTAAATGTAATTTTATTGCATTCATTTCATGTTTTTAATAGGGTTCCATCTCCGCTATTGTTTACACATGTTGCAGTAACCTGTTGTCACTCATGAAAGCTAACCTTAAAACACGTGTTCTGGCAATAGTTGATTTTTACGCCACTAGAGCTATAGTGACTTTAAAACTCAAATAGATTATTTTTACCTCATTTTCTGAAGTCTCCGGTGGTCTAGTGGTTAGAGCGACTGCCTTTTGTTTCTATGAACGCGGTTTCGATCCCCGGCTCGGAGGAGTTCGAAGTTTTGTCACCATCTTGCATCGAAATCGTCCAAGTAAGTTCGATTAAAAATTAGATTAATTGAAATTAATAATAAAGCCTTGATTAATTAATATTCCTAATCGATAATACACATCAGCACGCTTCAACTCAACTCGAACAGAAGGAGAAAACAACTCAACTCAGTCGATGACGTCACTTACTTCGATGATTTAATTTTTAACGAGAAAACTTGATCGCATACGGTAAAAAACCGTTGTGACTACGGATTTACTTCGTAACTTTTACGGAAAAAACTTGTCCCTATACGGTAAAAAACCGTTGTGCATACGGATTTACTTCGTAACTTTTACAGTTTTGCACAACGAACCCAGCTGCCGGTTTAAAACCGTAAATTTTACGGGATTTTTTTTACAGTGTATTTCCTAAAATATTATTTTGGGATCTATTTCGGTAGAAAATCTACACATATCTTCTTGATGGCGGCTAAATAATTCCCTCATTTTAAACAATGGAAGGCGTGACTTTTTTGTTCAAGGAAGCGTCCAGAAATCTGATCCTTGAAAACTTCTGTCGTCTCGAAAAGTGATTTCAAAATGTAAGGAAAAAAATAGACAAACAATTAGAAACTAAATTAATTATTCAAAGCAGGAATAGCCTTTGATGTAAGTTAAAACACACCTTTAGGCACATTTCCAAAACGGTTTAATAAGAGTATTTAATTCTTTATCAAGAAATGGATCAATCGGAGCGAACCACCGTTGCATTCAATACAAATTATTAAATTTGCCATCTGTTTCGAAACTGCACTTGGACACTCCAACAGCCCATAATACGGATGTTTATGTCTAGAATTCACTGCAGGCAAACATTTATGGATAAGAATGTATAATAAACAAGCCATTTGTGCAAAAAAAACATTCTCTCTGATTAGATCCTACGGAATTAAGCTATCCATAAAAAAGGAGTTTCAAAACACTTCTTTAAATTTTTTTGTAAATAAATCGCACCTCTTTTTTTGTAACCCGTAAGATTAATGATGTAAAAGTCAATTCTTGCAGCTTGAAACGATGTTTATTTTTGCTCTTACCTTCGTCTATCTCAGGGGTTCTCAACCTTTTTTCCCTCGCGAACCCCTTGATTAGTCTTTTCATTTTCGCGTACCCCCTACTGTCATACCCCCCGTCCGTCTATGTAAAGAAGTTTTTATCAATAATGGCTTATTAAAGGCTTAGGTAAGTTTAGGAGTCAAATAACGCGAATTTGCAGGACTTATTTTTAATTTTATATTTAATTTCAATTTAAAAATAGTATTAGTTAAACGGCAAAACAAATAAAAACAGTATTATAATAAGGATCACATTAACTTATAAGGCTAGATACAAATTGCACTTCATAATAATCAGTTATTCAAGAGCAAGAAATTTCAATGCGATCTTTGAGCTTGTTTCTTGGAGCTGAGTTTTATAAAAGTGGGTTCAAAAGAAGAAAGATATAATTTTATGTCTGGAGCTGCGTCAAGCTTATTTCAGTATTTATTCTTAATATATATATAAGACGAGAATGCTCTTTCCACAAGTTCTGTGTTCGTGAAAGGTATTAAATATTTTATTGCTTTAACACCGAGTTCTTGGTACTCTTCTTTCACTGCTACCCAGAAGTCGATCAAATTTCTTTTCTTAAATTCAGATTCTAACGAAGAATCAGTGAAAAGTTCAATTTATTTTTCTTTTTCATAAATTGTTAATTTTTCAGCTTTTTGAATAAACGCTTCGTTGAATGGATTTAATATCCACATATCTGCATCCCTGCACTTCGAAAATATTGTCAGAATGACAACTTAAGTCCTTTTAAATGTGATATTATCCTAGTTTGTACTTGTTTTGTTGATTTAAGTTCGTTCTCAGTTAAAAAGCTGTGAAGTGTCTCAAAAACTTCATACTGGTTTTTTTATACAGGATTCCCAAAAATTCAGCTTCTTAATCATAGACTCGATTTTGTCAGTGACCTTAAAAATGGTTATGGAATGATTCTGCAATACTAAATTAAGTTTATTTATTTCAAAAAAAAAGGTCATAAGTACGCAAGCTGCTGCAACCATTCACTTTCATAAAATTTAGAGCTCAACGTAAAAGGGCGGTCTTCGAAAAACATAAGAACTTCATGTCTCAGTTCAAACAATGTTGTGAGGGCCGCGGTGGCCTAGTGGTAAGGTCTCGGCTTTGGGGCCGGAGGGTTCCAGGCTCGAAACCCGATTCCACTGAAGATCCGCCGTGTATGGGGCCTGTCGCACGCTAAATCATACGTAGTGGTCAAACGTCCTCCCGTTGATGTGGCGTGGAAGCTTGGAGAGGGGGTGCCATCTCAGGTGTCGTCCTCATCATCTGACCGAGGTTCAAAATTACGAGGTCCGTCCCAAAATAGCCCTCGTGTCGCTTCAAAACGGGACGTTAATATAACTAAACTAAACTAATCAAACAATCTTGTGAGTACATTTCCTCGCAAAAGCCATCTCACTTCTGTGTACAAAAGTAACGTAGTATGCAGGCTGCCCATGTCTCCACACAAAGATTTGAACAATCCGGTGTTAGTTGAATTAGTCTTAATGAAATTTACAACTTTGACAGATTGATTGAGTACTTCTTTCAGTGAATCTGGTAAAGTGCTTCGCTGCAAAACTCTGTCTGTGGATGCAGAAATGGCTTCAAGTTGCAGGAGGAGCGATTATTTTGCTACGACCACGTAAACCTTTTATAACAGCTAGACATAGATATTCCACCATCTGTGCAAACTCCACAGAACTTAGCCCAATCTATTTCGTTTTCACAGAAATAATCCTGAATGGCATCAAATATATCCTCGCCAGTACATCTTTTAGTGAGAGGATAACACAATAAGAGGTTTTTCAAGTTCGTTAACATTCAAATATCTTGCAATAACAAGCAAAATTGACAGATCGAAAAAATCAGTGCTTTCATCCACCTGTATTGAAAAGAAGGGGCTCTTTTTTATTCTTTCATTTATAGGAGCTTCATTGTCAAAAGACATGTCCTTAATTCTCCCAGAAACTGTGCTGTTAGACAAAGGAGTATTTTTGATTTTTTTGGAAATGGTCTTCACCGAACATGCATTCAACCGCATTCTTGATACACGGAAATACAAAATTTTCATCGATAGTATGATTTTTTCCAGTTTTAGCAATATGATAACTTATTCTGTATGATGCCTCAATCGCAGCCTCATTTGCTTTATTTGTGGATATCAAACAGGAATTTAAATTAGGGCTGTTGGATAGTCGTTGAAAAAACTAATATTTCTTTGCTTATAAGTTGCATGTTTTGTTTCTAAATAGCGCATTAGTTAAGATGGTTTCATGCTGCCATTTGACAATATCTCTCCGCAAACAACGCAGAGAGGTTTTGGACGATCTTCATCACCCGTAACGGAAAATCCATATTTTAAGTATTCGTTAGAATATTTTCTCTTCTTCGGAGGTGCACTCATGTTTTGAGTTTTTTTTTTAACAAAACCAATTTTATTTTTTACCTGAACAGGCCAATAAGTCGTCCTTTGCATTTCATGATTATCATCTTTCTGATCCACAGTTATCCCCATAGCTTCCAAATCGGTATTTCGAAATTCAGTTCCAGATGCCTATCTCTTAAGAGTTCCAGTTTTGAGACTTGTCCATTTTGAGAAATCAAACAATATCGAATTGAAATCACTCCAAAGATAAGCACTTCAAATTGAGCACGCATAGCCTACAAACACCAGTTTTGTGCCACAAAACAAACCAAACCAATCGCATTGATCATCCATAAAACACAAAGCTTGATGTATATGGACAATCATTATTCATTACGCATCCCAATCGAGCAATTAAAGATGCCTGCGTTTAATCACGCTTTTAATAAAAACGTCAAAACAAGAATCTTTGAGAGGATTCCGGATTGTTCTCGATAAGCCTAAACTAGAAGAACAAAAATAAAGCATACCACACTGGCGCCTGGTGAAGCTACAGCTTTTGCGAACACACTGATGGTTCATGCATAATCGGGGCTGGTGAAGACAAAATATCAATCATTTACCAGGTTTTCTTTCGCTTTCTTTTTTCTTATTTTGAGCTTAGGTTTTAGATTAGCACAACTTTCACTTTTACTTTTCACACGAACTTAGGGAAAAAAATACTAACTTTTTTTAATCATTTATATTTTCTTGTGTCCGCCATTACTGACTTTGATTTCGCGTACCCCCAAATGCTTGAGAACCTCTGGTCTATCTAATGGTGCGAAATGAAGTAAGATATTTTTTTCTGTAATCTCCGAATCCTTTCAATTTTTAGCTGCTTTTTAAGAGGGAACATAAAGAGAGGTATTTTAATGCCGTAAAACAAATCTCGCAACTTAAAAAGTGTCGCTTCTCATTTTCAGCTTGATTGAATCTTTTGCCCTCTGCATTTTAGGTTGGGAAAATATAATTTGATTCGCACTGATCTTTCTTGTTTCTAAAGTGTGTGACTAATGATTCAAAATCAATTCGAATAAAGTGACCTAAAAATATTTAAAATTCGGAAAGTCATATCTTAGAAACAGTATCCCTATCCACAGGCCGTGGATGTCTGGTTCTCTAGTGATATATGTTAGTGATTATGACATCATTAACATATAGCAGAGACACAAGCTTAGACTTTAGCTTAACATGTGTGATGCTCAGTGATGTAACAAAAGGGGAGAGCATGCGACTGTCCACCCCATGTGGTTCTTCGAAAGAGGCAGAAAAATCAGATAAGCGCAAAAACAATTTTATAACTAAGTCGTGCAGCGGCCCTAGCTTAAGTTCATAAAAAAATTTAAAAATTACAACTAATGCATTTAATTCGAATTTTTCGTCTTTTGTCGGAAAATTACCGTCATGCAAAAGAAGGTTTGGTTTAGTTATATTAACGTTCCGTTTTCTGAAGCAATACATGAGTTATTTTGGGACAGACATAGTAATTTTGGACAGCGGTCAGATGACGAGGACGACACCTAAACTGCTACCCCTCTAATCAAATTTTCACACCAGACCAGAGGGGGACGTTCGACCCACGGCGTCCGATTTGACTTGCAGCAGCCCCACATATACGGCGGTTCGGCCACCGCAACTGTGCTTCGTTTCGTTCTCTGTGCTGTGAAATTTATTTCATCTTGTGAAGATAAAAATTAAAATGCTTTGAACCAAACCTCAAAGCTATCGTTCGTCTCCAGCAGAGATGATTAATAGTGGGAAAGGCCTTTGGGGAGAACTGGGTGGCCAGAATTGGCTGGTCGAAACGTTCTTGCGCAAAAGATAAAATTTAATCTCATCAATGACTAGTGAACCATATTAAGATTGCTTCATTTATCAAGAGATTCCCTTAAATTTACTATACTATTGTACAATTTTATTAAAATTTATTTAATAATTTTAGATATCTTAAAGTAAAATATGATTAGGACTCAACTAGACTATCGATTTTGTAATATTATAAGCAACAAGTTCGAAAATAGTCATACAGAGACAGTCAGTGAAAACTCTTAGCCTTGGAAGTCAGCTCATGCGTGCGACGATCAGAAAAAATTGCATCGTTGAAAATTGGCGTTCGTCACTATACGTTTCGTTATATTAAGCGATTATTTTTTGGCTAGTGTACTTACGGATGGCGAAAATAGTTCTACTTTCTTCAAGTTTTTCGTTGAGATTTCCCTCGAATAAGAAAACATAATCATTTTTGTCGAAAACAAATCCGGTAGAAAGGGGTTTAACTTCGTGTGACATAAAACAGTGATAAAGTAGGTGGTTGGCGCTGATTTGCAAAACATAATGGGATTACTATAAATACAAAATAGTGTATATTGCAGGCATATAACTCCATGGGTTCTGATCAGGCTCAAATTACTCAGGAAGCCCCAAAGGGCGTTCAATTACTACAGATGGCCTTGGTGGTGTCACTCCTAAAACATTTTGTTTTTTAGTTCTCAGAGCTACAGAGTTAGTACACTCTTTTATTCCAGCTTGCATGCATGTTTGTAAAGATGGAATTTTACAAATAAATTTTCCTCACTTCTGAGTAATGCCAGGGCGAAGAGAAATATTCTACTATATATATTCTAGAATGACAATATACAATTTTAATATTTTCCAGAACATAAATATCTTGCAGTCTGATTAATTTTAAGCAATTTGATTCCACAGAAATTGGCGCCGCAATAATTAATTCTAGGAAAAATTTGATTGATATTTCCGTAATATTTATAATAAATTAAAGAATAGAAAAAAATTATAAAATAATTAAAATAAAATAAAATTTCTACTTTTGTTATAAAATATATTTTTTAAAAACTAATTTTATGAAGTTTATTAGTATTTGTCTTCTATTTCTTTTCTGTTATCTTCAAAACAACCCCAAGTTTGAATCCAAAACACTTTTGAGATGGATAGAGACGAAGTAATAAAACAATAAATATCATTTGAGATAAGATAATCCACTCTTAGCGGTATCTTACATTGATGGGGAGATATTTCGTTCTATAAATTCTGATCCTATAAATTAATAACAGTGGGCATTCAGCTGGTAGTCGAAGGCGTAGTACTTTAAAGATCTTAAAACCAGCATAAATAATTTTCTTGGGAAAAACTGAAAATGTTTTAAAGAGAAAAAAAAGAAAGAAAATGGTTAAACCAAACAGATAAAGTGCCCATATTAAGTTGCGTTTTAAAACCAAATAGCCACAAGTATTATAATACCATATTCGATCTAAGATACACTTGAAACAATGCGTTCTTTATTGTGAAAAATTATTATTTGAAAAATGGTGGATGGCTTGTATTTAATGCACCTCAGAGAATTTTTGACTTTACTGGTTAATAAACCACTGAATGCACGGTAATGCAAAAATTCAAGCTTTAAAGAAGATAAATATATATTTTTTATACGTAGTTAAATTACTATATAATAAGATTCAGAAATATACTAACTGTAAAAAAAATTTTTTCATTGTATTTGCTTTGGAAGTTAACTTTAAAATAAACAATGAAACAATTTTTTTCTTAAGCAATGATACTACAACCTAGTCAATATGAAAAATATAAGATCTTCATACCTGATCAACGATAGATGAAAAAAAAGATCAAATAACAATCAAAAGCAATTTGAATTTCATTACGGCAATGAAAAAATGCTGTTATAAATTTTACCTAAAAAATATCTTAAGGTAACTAACGTGAGAAAAACTATTACACATGCCAAACATATCATTGAAAAGAAGTTAGTCTTTGAACTTTAATTGGTGCAAAAAAATCATTTTTATGAGATATTTTTGATTTTCGCGGTTAAGGGGACTGGATACCTAAAATAAGTAGAAGATGTTGACTTTTCAATTTTTGAGTTTAAAATATTAAAGAGTATAATAGTAATTTAAATAATATTAATTTTTCAATGATGGTATTACCTTTCCTTTGAATTCATGAAGATTGCTCACCAAAACAGAGATGAGAATTGATTAAATCATTGAGATATGGAGTCATTTGAATGACACGTTTTCATGGGCCACACCCGCCCACTGTTTGCTTATATTTTAGTAATACTCATAATTTTTGGAACGAAGTAAACAAAACCGCACTACACCAAAACTTTTATTGTTCATTCATTTATTTTGGTTATAATTTGATTATATTTTTTTATTCATGAATTGTTAAATTTTTTTTTGAAAAAACATTCGTTAACTCATATTTTCAAAGTTTTCTCGATGAACACTTTAAAATATATTTACGTTTAAGTCCCCTACGGTGAAAACTTAATATTCATTATGTCAAAAAATAATTTTGTTTTGTAAGTTCCGACTAAATGTATAGGCAATCATGATTCACAATGTCATTATTCAATTTGAATTATTCAAAAATCCATCGGTTTTTTTTCTTTCAACAATGAACCAAAATGCGTACTTTATCAGGTTAAATTTTAAAAATCCCTCTGTCTGGAATCGTCAAGGAATCGCTTGCTCTATTAACATGCATGAAATCGCTCATCATCCGAAACCCAAAAAACCCCATCTTCCTTTAATGCAATCTATACCTGCTTCATCGAGCAGGTCTGTTCACCCATTAACAAAAGCTGGTACGGGAACTTTTCTCACCCTGATATTTTCTATGCTTGCCTTAAATAGCATGGCTGCAGTTTTACACTTGCTTCCGGGACAATTCCTGTATGCCGTTCTTCAGCCTGCAGGATTGGATGGCGTACGCGCAAACCCTGAAAAGAAAAATGTGCAGAGGGAAAAAGTTTTTCAGTAGTAAAGCGGCGGTGTGATGGAACGACGCGCCACTCTATAAGATGGAATTTGCACAGTTGGTTGCGTCCACCTGCAAGCCTTTTCTTTCATCTG